>VDFB02137365.1:26788050-26831814 GCA_007258455.2 Sequoia sempervirens | reverse complement strand
TTATTTCATTTTAAACCAACTCTTTCAAAATGTCACAACCCTTCAACAACAAATAGCAACATTGAACCAAAATCAAACCAAACAACCTTCACATTATTTCAAACAAAACCCATTATCATTGGAGATATTGAGAGGACAAATGCCACAAAGCATAGAGATACCTAGATTTGAGAAATATAGGTTTAAAGGAGATCCTAGCAACCATATGTCAGCATATACAACCTTATGTAGTGACTTCATTTTTAGGATAAGCTCTTGGCTAAGCTTTTTCCTAGGTCCTTAAAATATAAAACCTTCGAATGGTTTTGTTCCTACACGAATAATTCAATCCACTCATTTAATGATCTTGTTGATTATTTTCTCAACTATTTTCTAAGTGCACATTGGCCCCAGGATGGTGCTTCCTAATTTTATGTAATGTAAAAAAAATATAGATGAAAAGGTCACTAATTTTATAGCACTTTATCAACCTCTTTACTTAGAAATCAACACTAAATTTACCGATTTTGGTCTTCATAGAATGTTCATTAACAAATTATAAAAAGTATCCAAGATAATCTTGAGATGATGAAATTTCCCTCCTTTATACAGTACTCATGCATGGCTCTCTATGATTATCAGAAGTTGCTTAATCAACACATAGGAAAAACTACGTCAACTCGTCCTAAAAAAATTGAAACCATGCCTCACAACAATTTTCAACCATTCAAGAAACAAAACATGGTCTTTATATAGATAAATCCTCTTCAACAAACCAACAATGTTGAACCTCAAGTGGCTTCCATAAAAACAACAAATCCATACCATTATCGGGATAGGAATAGGAAATTCACCCCGTTACCCAATACCCTCCATTCGATCATGTTGCAACTCTTGAGCAAGAACCTAATCATCTTACCTCCTATTAGACCTCTTGATACCAAAAAGTCTTTAACTCATACCTATAACTAAAATGACTTTTTCCATTATAATTGACAAGTTGGACATGATATAAAATGATGCCTGCATCTTAAACATATAGTGCAAGACCTCATTGATTCAAATCACTTCCAATTGGGCAATGTTAATGATCAAGGAAATAAATCTGTCACCCCACCTAACCAAAATTTGCAAATCTTTACCAATCCAATTCCAAACCATTTCATATTATTTGTAAAATATAGTGATAACAAGAATTATGTGATGAATGTTGACAACATACAAGATGTAATTGATGATAATAAGAGTGATAATGGATATGATATAGATGTTATGATTAGATTCATTAGCCTTCAACCTCATAAGGGACAAACCAATTTATCCCTTGAAATTTATTTCTCAAACAATGATATAATCAAACAGACACCTGATGGTCCTCTTTACATTACTGGAAGAAGCAATGACAAGCCTACAAATGGGATATTAATTAATCTCATGTATATAGAGAATGTGATCACTGAGGAATTCTTCTTTTTGAATTAATTTTACCAAGATTCTTATGAAAAATAAAAAGCATGGATCAAAACACATGATGGTTTTGCTCACCCTACAATAGGTTTGATCACTCTTCCATTAAAAGTTGGACCAAAAGAATTAGTTGTATCATTCTCCATTATCACAATATTAGATCAATTTCATGTGAAGTTAGGCTATCCATGGCTACACTCCAGGAATTTCATCCCTCGAAGCATCCATAAGTGCTTGAAATTTCCATTTTAAAACCAAAAGTTTTTATAATGCATCATAGTAGATTTAATCCTTTATCTACCCAAGGGAACTTTTCATTGGAATTCTTTTGGATTGAATTTGTAGAACTTGTAATTTAACCTTATGAAGATTTATTTTTGGAATCATATCAAAAGTTCATAGAAAATTGTATAGTAGAGTTATCCCTTGCCAATATGCCACTTGAAACTGAAAGAACCATAGTGATTTCTCCCTGTCCAAATTTTGTAGATGAACTTATGGTTGAACCAAAAGAAACAAAATATGATGTTATTCTGCAAGTCATATCTGACAAGAGACTAAGAGACAAGCATGCAATTCCATTTGGGCCTCCTAAAATTAAACAAGTATATAAGTATTAAGAGAAAGTGGTTTCACAACCCTCAAGGCCCCTTTCGTTCCTCCCCTAAGAGAAGAAAAGATACCGATAGTTGATAAACCCTCTCCTACACCAACACAACTTGCAAACCATGCAAGAAGAATCTGAAATGCTAAAGAGTGTAGGCATCGATGTTGTTCTATTGCTCATCAAGTATTAGAAAAAAACAAACTAACTCAAAAAAAGAGTGATGATTCTCCACCTTCACTACAACATGAAAATTTTGAACCAAAAAAAAAAAACATGTAGAATGGACATTATCATTAGGCCTCCTGTTGTGATCAACTTGGATGATGATGATGATGATGAGATTGCAAAAATTGATGAATAATTGCATAATGAATTGAAGTTTTTGTTTTCCACTTCTATGAATTAAGATGGATGCAACAGTGATGAACCTCCTAAAAAGTGTGCATCACCATGTGTTGAACCTAGTGATTGTCCTAGTATGGAGCTTCATATTGCTCCTTTGGCTAGTTATGCACCTTCTATATATGATGAACAAGATTGGGATGCAAATGACCTGCTATAGGTTGGCTCATATGTGACATACTATTTTTCTCTTTATGTTTTTATTTTATTTCATGCATGTAATGTGATCCCTCGTATTGTGTTTCTTTGTGTGCCTTTATGTTTGTGATTTTTCTTTGGATGACCCTTGTTACTCTGTTGGTGCAAGGGTATAAATAAAGTGAATATGTAATCACATTCTTCTATTTATATCTATATTCTTCTATTTGTCGTAAATATTGTCTTTTCCATCTATATTCTTCTATTTGTCGTAAATATTGTCTTTTCCCTTTGTCTTTCATTTTCCTTTTGGGGATGATGTAAAGTGTTGAGAAATTTAGGTCTCTTCCATGTTGACCCAAAATGTTTATTTATCTTCTATCACTCTATGTGTCATTCCTCCTTTGTTTTCATTCTTCAATGATGTATTTGGTTAATGATGAAGGTTCCAAGCTCTATTATATCACTGTAGCAAAGACATGCACTAACCCTGATCCATGGATTCCTTTTGTTATATTTTGAGATTGCATGTGGGGGAAAAACCCTCCTTTTCATGATGAAAATTTATTTGGAAACATATGATTGGCATAGGGCTTTCAAAATAAGCTCTCATGGCCTTCTTACCAATTTACATATATCATTTCTACTTTAAAGTAATTGTTCATAGTATGGTGTTCAACAATTAATTTAAAGTGGGGGTATACATTGGCATTATTTTGACATGGACATTGGTATTCTCATTTTGGCATGAACATATTGACATTTTTTTCTTCACTTTTGTTCACAAAGGTTGGAATTAGTGTAGCATTAGCATAACATTGATCATTTCGTGGCACCTTATCAAATTTATTAAGTAGTATACATTTTGGTATGGCTAATGATGGGAGACCTATAGATTTGGTCTGACATTCCCATCTACCACCCCTTTGTTATGAGTTCACACCTTGTAGACCTAGTGTGTGTTTCTCATTTTTCCTTTGGGGCTCACCTACTCTATACTAGACTACACTGTACACACATAAAAATGACCTAGGCCTACAAGCTCTATTGTTGCCATTTTCTTCCTATCATAATTAAGATATTTTAATTATGTCCTTGGTCCACTTTCGATTATTAATTAAATAATTCATAATTATTTAATTAATTCGTGTCTTTTTATTCCTCTTGATTATTTAAATAAATAAATTTTGTTTATTTATTTAAATACATCACTAATTGTCTAATGTCTCTCTATAATTAATTTTTTTTCTTAATTTATTTAATTATCTTTGTCTGCTAATTCCTCTTGATTATTTAAATAGATAAATTTTATTTATTTATTTAAATACATCATTAATTCTTAAAAGTCTTCTTATAATTAAATAAATTCTTTAATTTATTTAATTATTGCCACCTTGACATCTCCCTCATTTTAAATAAAATTATTTATTTAAAATGGTCCCACTTTATAATTTTCCTCTTTTAGTAAATAATTCAAATTAATTATTTACCATCATGTGACCCCACCCATAGTTGCCAAACTCGCAGAAAACTCGCGAATTTTTTTAAAAAACGAGTTTTTTTTAGGTTTCCAACTTCGTGAGAGAGTTTTTTTTCATAGGACGGGGTTTTCCAGTTTTTGAAAATTTCATGAGGAGTTTTACTTGAGATTTTTGAAAAAACTTGGCTATGTAGAGACTTAAAGCTAAAATATGTTTTTGCCTTTATTTATTAATTTTTATGTTCACGAGTTTTTTAGGAGTTTTTATTAGGAGTTTTGGCAAGTTTTAAAAAACTCTCCAATTTTTCCCTTGGCGAGTTTTTTGTTGGGGCGAGTTTTCCAACTATGGCCCCACCTTTTGAATTAAATCAATTTTTTATTCAAAATAATCTTTTTCTTCTATAAATCAAGTAATTTCTAATATTATTTGATTTTCCAACTCTCTTTTTCTGTGTCATTCTTATCTCCTTTTCACATGCATTGTCAACCCTTGATTTGATCTTCTAGAAGGAAAATCTTGTCCATCCATTTCAAATTTGACCTAATGTTTCCCTAACCCTAATTGTGGATTGTCATATTGAATCTTGTCCATTGACTCTAGGGCACTTGCCAATCCTCAATCTTAGCCATTCCTCCAAAATTGTATTTTCTATAAAATGGAAATTTTTCTCTCATTTTGTCATCTCATGCTATCCAGACCTCATGCTATCTACATTTCATGCAATCTTGTTTTAGGCAATCTCGTTATCTTATCATAGGCATACTTCATCACTCTTTAGCATTTGGCATACTTTATTCATAGTTTATATTTGCTTACTAGTTGCATAGTTGCATAGTAGTGCATCTTGTCATTCAAATCCTTCAATATTTTCTTTGGTCTTGACATTATCACATATTGCTCACTCAAAATCTGAGGAAAAAACTTCATATTGCAGCAAATAGAGAAGGTGTAATGGAGGTCAATCATGGAGGTTGAAGACTTAAGGTGATATCTTTCTTATTTTTGTGTTATTTCCTCCCTTGTATTTCATTATTACTTTGGGTTATTATGTTTATGCACTAATTTTCTAACCTAATATTTTTCCCATAGTTACATGCACTAGCCCTTGTGAGCATATTTCATCACCACCTGGCATAACACAACTTGCTTGCCAATGGAGCCATGTGTTTCATAAGCAATTTGCACCCTTGTAAGTGAATCTCATGGTAACTTAGCATAATAGAACTTTCTCACCACTGGAGAAATGTGTTTCATAAGTTATGTTACATCCTTGTGAGCATATTTGATGGTGGAATAACACAACTTGCTAGTGTATCCTTTTGCATTAGCTTTAACATTGTATGCTTGTGTATCTTGTTTTGCTACACATATATTACACGTCTTATGTTTCCCTTTGTCCTTATGTTGGTTTGACATGAGAAATTTGATCCTCGGGGCTTGATCATCCTCCTTTATCTTTGTCATCCTATCTTTCTAATATTTGTACACTTTGACCTCTCTTGACACATATTTGTCTACTCTAGTTTGAGTCTAAGTGTAATTTCATACTATCACTAAAGTGGGGGCTAAATGTAGTGTAGGAAATTATATACCCTTTATAATTTCACACTTTGTTTTGGTCTCTTGATTTATTGGACTTAATTAACCTTCTAATTTTTCCAAATTATGCATTCCAAAGCCTTGTTTTTCCCATTTTCTGAAATGGAAACAAAGATTTATCTAATACAATTAATATTTTAATCACCTTGGATCATGAGTGTCCTAGTCTTTTAGGCCAAGACCTTTAGGTCCCCTTTAAGTCCTAGGACCCATTTTTAAATATGTTTTTGGTAGTATTATAATGATTCAAATTTAATATGAAATTGTCATATTTTGGAATTTAATTTTTGGGAAATTAGATAAACACTTATAAATGCATAGTCTTTTTATCATTTCAAGTCTAAGAAACATCATCTAGAATTAAGGAAAATTTTGAAGAGAAAATATAATTTTCAAGAGCACTCAAGAGCAAATTTATGTCATTTGTTGTAGCAAATCAGGATCCTATCATCATATTCAAGCTTATGTGTGGTCATGTTATCTTGTGAAGGCTAATATGCATTATTGATCCCAAAGCATCCAAGCATTTTCAAGTGTCCAAATCCATCAAGAAAAGAAAGATCAAGTTCCTTGGAGTGATCTTTTGGTCTTCATTCCTCTAAGGGAAGCCATTGAATGTTTGGTGAGTTGTAGCAAGCAAGCTTCCATTCATCATTTCCTTCCCCATTTCCATTATCCTTCTATCAAGGTTTAGCTAGAAAACATGAAGTTTGACTAAGGAAAACCCCCATTCAAAATTATAAAAATTCCCTCTTTGTATGTGTAGATTACAAGTTGAAGAATGATTGAAGACCTTGAAGAGAATTTTTACATTATTGTATAAGTTGTCATCATTGTTTTGAAGTCACGAAAACTCAAATTCAAAATTTATTTTGGTTAGTCGACAGTGGAACTTGTGTAAATCATAAGCTAATATATTGCCTTAGAGGACTGCAAAAAGAATCTTTAGAAGCCCTAACT
This sequence comes from Sequoia sempervirens, assembly GCA_007258455.2. NCBI lineage: Eukaryota > Viridiplantae > Streptophyta > Pinopsida > Cupressales > Cupressaceae > Sequoia > Sequoia sempervirens. The sequence goes on along the minus strand of VDFB02137365.1, from coordinate 26,825,181 downwards.
AGGACCCATTCACCCTAGAGTGAACATGTCCTTTAGTAGAGATCAAAACCTACTTTTGGTGACTGGTATATGTGTCCTTACCCTTCTCAAATCTACTTCAAACTGTGGTTTCCATTTCTATACTTTCAAGAATTTTCATTTCATGTTCTAGGTCTTATAGTTTATTTAGATTAAGCATTACATATCATTTCAATTGGTTTTAGATTTATCCTATCATCTTAAGGATCGAGATCTAGGTCTAATTGACTCAACTTTGAGGGTGAAAGTCAATATTTACTCCTTGTGATCTATTTCCTTATGAAATGCCACTTGTTCATTAATATATATATATATATATTATTGGATGTTGTGGTTGTGTTGTTGATATGTGGTTTTCATTCATGTCAACACTATTAGCATTGGTGTATTTAAGGTTGTATATGTTGAGGATATTGAGGAAATTGTAATAAGAAGTGCCACAGGTTGTCAGTGGAATAGTGAAGTTCATGAAGGTGTCTTGATCAATACATTTTTTATCAATCATTATGGATTAAAGGGTTTATTGTTGAGTGTATCTAGTTTATCCACCAGAAGTTTCAAAGGTCCGTGTGAAGTTTTGAGCAAGTTATAAAGATTTCTATTTTGACAATCTTTCTATGGCTTCAATTAGTGTTCCTAATTGAAGTTGGTGTGATTTCAGTTAGCTTAGTTGTTGTGGATGATTCTCTAGTGTTTCTTGATACTTATCGATGTTTCTAGATCACTCTCTATCTTTATTTCCTATTCGCATTGATCAGTGTGTTCGTGGTCAGTGATTTTTCTCTTCTGTGTTTGGGTTTTTATGTTCTTGGCCGACATGGTGGTTGTAATGTGTTGTGGATATTTGGAGATTAAAATTTGAATGTTTGGCATGCTCAAGGAGGTTGTTTTAAGTCTTCATTACATATTGGTCGATGTTGTTTGATTCGCATTGGAAATTTACTTGTAAATTTGGGCTGACATTGTGTATATGTTTTATATTTTCATATTCTATTTTGGCCAAAAAAGTTGTTGATGAAAATCCATGTTGCGGATAGTGATCTAATCATTCGATTGTAGAGAAGAGTTTGAAGAAGTTTGAGCGAAGTGTGAAGGAGTGTTTATGTGCTTAATCAGAACTATAATCAGGCTTTTGTAGAAGTTATTTTCTCAGTTCATACCCTATGGATCTAATCCAAATTTTTGTAAGACAATGTGTCTTCTTTGGGCAGTGAGCCCTCTTGTATTTGAGCAGTGAGCTCTAGGCAGTGTGCCTGAATGCATGTGCATTCCAATTATTCTTCTTTATTGTTTTAACAGGGTATAATATTGTGGACTAACATCCACCATGCTTTTTTCCCCTAACAGGGTTTCCACATAAAAATCTTTGTGTTCTCTGTGTTTCTGTTGTGTTGATGATTTATGGCATATTGTCCATTCATTAGATATGAGATTAAGTTAAGTTTGAAAATTTAAATATTATGTGACAACTGATTCACTCCCCCTCTTAGTTGTATGTCCTTGTTTTGCAAATAATTGGTATCAAATCAAGTTCCTCTGAAGAAGTTTAAAAGCTTGAGGTGATCCAAGGTGGCATCATACAAGAAGGACACTCCTAGATTCAATGGAAAAAATTACCCTTTGTGGAAAGAAAGAATGAAATGTCATTTGAGGTGTATTGGTGAACCCTTATGGAAGATTAAAAATAACATATATGTTATTCCTTTGAATGGTCCTTCCACTCCTGATGAGGTTAAAGAGGCTAAGACTAATATCAGGGCTATTGAAGCTTTGTTGAGTGCTCTGACAGATTCATAAATGAGAAATGTGATGGATCTGAAGAAATCTCATGAGATTTGGAAAAAGCTAAAGACTTTGTATGGAGGTGCACTTGTGAAGGTTGCTAAGCTAACAAGTTTCAAAGGAAAGTACAAAACTTTGAAGATGGGTAAAGATGAAAATATTTCTTCTTTTATGCAAAATGTAAATGAACTTGTGATGGGTATTAGATGTGTCAATGGTACCTTGGATAAACAAGAAATTGTAGCTAAAGTGTTCAGATCATTGCCTCCCTCTTACATATCAAAGGCTCATGCTATTGAAGAGCTCATAATAGTGAAAAATGTGACAAGGGATATGCTGATTGGTAAACTTGTTGCTTTTGAGTTAAGTGAATTTGGTGATTCTACCCCTAAGACTAAATCTCCATTTAAGGATTTTGTATCTGGAAGAAACATGCAAAGATATGATCTGGGAGAAATTTATAGAAAGACATTCAAGTATGAGGAAGAGATGAAACAACTTCAAGAAGAAGAAAGAGAGGTAGAAGAGCTAGAAGAACTGATTGTGAAGAAAGGAGGAAAAGGACAAGGTAAGTATAAAGGAAATTTTTCTATTAAATGTTTCACTTGAAGGAAAATAGGTCATTTTTCTTCAAGGTGTTCTAAAATATTTCCTAGGTCCAAGCCTTACAAACCTATATTTCAAAAGAAATGCTATTATGTTGAAGAAGGTGCGACTGATGAAAAATCTGATAAAGAAAATTGAAATGAAGATGAATGGGCTTTCATTGCTATCAAGGAAAATTGTCTTGTGGCTACTAAATCTACTAATGTTAAGAAAGATCTTGTAGCCTGAATTGAAGAAAAGGATGAGTGGCTTATTGATAGCGGATGCTCACATCATATGACTAGTGACAAAAGCAAATTTGTAAATCTAAAGAAATATGATAGTGGGGTTGTAAGATTTAGAGATATCAATGTTGGTGTGATTTGTAGAGGATCTATTTGTCTTGGTGGTAAACATAACACTGATGATGTCCTTTATGTTGAAGGCTTGAATCATAACCTGTTGAGTGTTGGACAGATGGTGGAAAAGGATTACGATCTTCAGTTCAAAAATGGAAGATGCGGGATATTTGGAAGTTCTAGAAATGAAATTGCTTTAGGTCCAAAGACAAAAGGTAATATTTTTCACTTGAGTGTTGATGTAAGTTGTTTGATTGCTTAAATGGATGAAAGTTGGTTATGGTATAGGAGGTTGAGTCATGTGAATTTCGATAACATTGTCAAGGTAAGCACCACTCAAGTAGTAAGAGATCTACCTAAGCTAGTAAAGCCTAGTAACACAATATATGCAAGGAATGTCAGATGGGAAAACATACTAGAGTTTCTTTTCAGAGCAAACAACATCATACTAATGGAATACTAGAGCTGGTACATACTGATCTGTGCGGTCCCTCAAGAATCATAAGTCTACAAGGAGAAAGGTACTTTATGTTGCTTATTAATGATTACTCTAGGATGATATGGGTTGCTTTCTTGAGAGAAAAATGTGAAGCATTATAGAATTTTGAATGTTTCAAAGCTATGGCAGAGAATGAGATAGGTCTAAACATCAAATGTCTAAGGTTAGACAGAGGTGGTGAGTTCACTTCCCGGGAGTTCAATTATTTCTATGAAGAGCATGGAATGAGAAGACAATTATCTACTCCTTGAACCACTCAACATAATGGAGTTATAGAGAGAAAGAACAGAACAATTCTAGATGTTGCGAGAACAATGATGTTGGAAGGTAATGTGCCTCACATCTATTGGAGAGAAGTTGTAAACATTTTTGTGTACACTCTAAACCTGGTAAATGTCAATGGTATTTCTGGTAAGACTCCTTTTGAGCTATGGTTTGTTTATAACCCCACTATTAAATATTTCAAGATCTTTGGAAGAAAGTGTTATATTAAGAGAGATTAAGACATAGGAATTTTTGATGCAAGGAGCGATGAAGGAATCTTTCTAGGTTACTCTACTAAAAGCAAGGCTTACTGGTGCTATAATAGAAGATTGAGGAAAATGGTTGAAAGTGCAAATGTTAGATTTGATGAGGAATCTGCTAGATCATCCAGATACTATGGATATGATTTAGATGACCAACAAGATAGTACAAAAAAAGGGAAGAATGCTCAGTCATAGAATCAAGCTCAAATTGTTCTGGTGAATCAAGAAGGTCAGGAAGGAGAAACAAGTATAAGTGCAAAAGAAAGAATAGAAGAACCAGAAGTGTGAGAGAATCCTAAAATTCTGAGGTATGTAAAGCTAAATCATTCTAAAGATAAAATTATAGGAGATAAGAATAAAGGTGTGTAGACAAGGTGAAGGATTACAAAAGAGTACTATCTAATTTCTGAGACTAGGCCTAACAATGTCAATGAAGCCTGTAATGATGAACACTGGATGGAAGGTATGAAAGAAGAATTGATCCATATTGAAAAGAATGATACATGGATTCTTTTTCCCAGACCTAAAGACAAAAATGTGATTGGTACTAAGTGGGTCTTTCAGAATAAGCTGAATGAACTAGGTGAAGTTTTCTAGAATAAAGCAAGACTAGTATGTAAAGGGTATTCACAAATGGAAGGTATTGATTTTGAAGAAACCTTTGCCCCTATTGCCAGAATTGAAGCTGTTAAATTATTTATTTCTTATGCCACATATAAGAACTATAAATTCTATCAAATGGATGTGAAGTTATCATTTTGAAATGGTGAGTTAGAAGAAGAGGTATATTTGAACAACCAGATGGATTTCAATTGACTAATAAGGAATACATGGTTTACTGATAGAAGAAAGCACTATATGGACTCAAGCAAGCCCCCAAAGGTTGGTATGCTAGACTAGATAAATACTTACTAAATCTTGGATTCAATAAAGGTACTGTCGACAACAACTTGTATTTTAAGTTGGATCATGATAAATAGATGATTATTGAAGTCCTTATTGATGACATTATTTTTGGAGGAGATGATGATCTATGTATGAATTTTGTTGATGAAATAAAAAGTGAATTTGAAATGAGTATGATTGGAGAGATGAAGCTCCATCTGGGATTGCAAGTCACTTAGTTGGAAAATGGGATTTTCATATCTTAGTCTAAATATGTAAGAGAATTGTTGAAGAAGTTTGGCATGGAAGACTCAAAGCCTGTTTGTACACCCATGGTAACCAGATGCAAGTTAACATAGAATGATGATTCTCCTAAGGAAAATAAAACAAGATACAGGTCAATGATTGGTGGATTTATCTACTTAATTCAAACCAAACCAGACATCATGAATGTCATGTGTATGGTTGCTAGATTTCAAGCTGACCCAAAAGAATCTCATGTGACTACTATAAAGAGAATTTTTAGATTTCTGAAAGGAATAGTTGATTTTGGGCTTTGGTATCCTAAAGATGATGATTTTATCTTAAGTTCCTATACTAATGTAGATTGGGCGGGAGATGTAGATAACATGAAAAGAATTAGTGGTGGTGCCTTCTTCCTAGGGAAGAAGCTAGTTTCTTGGTTGAGTAAAAAGAAGAATTCCATTTCCCTATCTACTACTGGGGTAGAGTATATTGTTGCTGCAAATAATTGTACTCAAATGCTGTGGATGAAATAGATGCTGAAAGATATCAAAGTTGTATATGATGAGCCTACATCCATATACTGGGAAAAATCAAGTGTAATAAACATATCAAATAATTTGGTGCTACACTCTAAGACCAAGCATATAAAAATCAAGTTTCACTTCTTGAGGGAGAAAGTAAGTGAGAAAGAAGTCAGACTAGAGTATGTTCCTACCAAAGAACATATTGCAGAAATTTTCACCAAGTCATTGCCAAAAGATACCTTTGAGTATCTCAGAGGGATGCTAGGGGTGATTACCCCTCCTGATATGAACTAGATATGCATTGGTTTGCATAAATCTATGCACTTCATGATCATATTCTGATCCAGATTGATGTTATGGTGTCTACTACTTAGGGGGAGTAGTTAGATGTGCAAATATGTGTTTTAGAGCTTGTATAGAAGAGGCATTTTCCATTGATTTCAAAGGGGGGGAAGAGTAATGTGAAAATATGGTGATTATCTGGGGAGAAGAGCTTTGTGAGGAGAAGATCACGTGGAAGAGTTGAGGAGAAGAGTCAAAACCTAAGGAAGAGTGAGTGTTGTTGTGTTGATGGTATTTTTTCACATCATGTGATGCCATCAATTCCATAGGGGGAGATTGTTGGATGTTGTGGTTGTGTTGCTGATATGTGGTTGTCACTGATGTCAACACTATTAGAATTGTTGTATTGAAGGTTGTATATGTCTAGGATATTGAGAAAATTGTAATAAGAAGTGTTATAGGTTGTTAGTGGAATAGTGAAGGTCATGAAGGTGTCTTGATTAGTATGTTGCTGATCAATTGTTGTGGATTAAAGGTTTTCTTTCTGAGTGTATCTAGTTTATCCATCAAAATTTTCAGAGGCCCTCATGAAGTTTTGAGCAAGTTATGAAGATTTGTATTCTAGCAGTCTTTCTATGGCTTCAATTAATGTTCTTGATTGAAGTTGGTGCGATTTCAATTAGTTTCATTGCTTTAGATGATTCTCTAGTGTTTATTGATACTTATGGATGTTTCTAGATCATGCTCTATCTTTGTTTCTTGTCCATGTTGATAGGTGTGTTTGTGGTTGGTGATTTTTCTCTTATGTGTGGGTATGTCGAGGATCATCATGGAAAAAACAGGGCCTTAAGTGGAAATTTTTTTAGAAAAATCAGAGTTAGGCAAGTTGACGTAAAAGTTTGAATAAGTTATCTATATTATTTAAAAAATATGTAAGAATAGAATTTGTAGCAAATTGAATGTAGTTACTAAACTACTAGGTTTTTTTAAAAAATAAAAAATCTATTTGGTGAAAATTTGAAATTTCAATGCAGTGGTACTTAAATTTCAGGGAAAAAATAAGAAGTATGTGTTTGTCTGACCACCCTAACCACAATAAAATGATAATATTTTTTTATAAAATTTTAGATATAAGTAAAGGACTCACGCCCTGATGTGATGCATATTTTTTTGTAATTTTTTTCCAAGTAAATAATTAATTATGAATTTTTTATTACAACTTTTTTAAAAATATAAAAACTCGTATGTCTAACCACCTTAACTTGGTCAAAACTTCATGAAATTCATTTTTTCTTTTTTAATCCTATAGTATGTGAAGCATAGAATGTGATGCATGTTTTGGATTCAAAAAATGTGATACTGTTTGAAAGCTATAGATGTTTTTCAATCAGCCTATCAATCAGGACTTTAGTCATAGTTTGAATAGAAAATGAATAATAATTACTTATTTAATTCAAAATAAAGCATAATTCATATCGGTGGAAATCTGAAAATCTCCTTTAAAAATCCTTTTCATTTCAACAATTTTGGGTAAAAAAATAGTCGTCAGCCACATAACCATCATATTGCCACTTTTTGGCCCATCATGATCCTACACATACCCGTGTTCAGGTTTTTATGTTCTTGGCCAACATGGTGGTTGTAACATGTTGTGGATCGTTGGAGATTAAAATTTGAATGCTTGACATGCTCAAGGAGGTTGTTTTAAGTCTTCATTACATATTAGCCAATTGTGTTCGATTCACATTGGAAATTTACTTGTAAATTTGGGTCGACATTGTGTATATGTTTTATATATTCATATTCTATTTTGGCCAACAAAGTTGTTGATGCAAATCCATGTTGTGGATATATAAGAGTGATTGTTTGAGAAAAGTGAAGTGTGCATAAGTGTGTGTGAGAGTAGAGGAAGAGAAAATATGCAACTAGTGATCTAATCATTTGATTGTAGAGTAGAGCGTGAAGAAGTTTGAGAAAAGTGTGAAGGAGTTTTTTTGTGCTTAACCAAAACTATAATCAGGTTTTTGTAGAAGCTATTTTTTCAACTCATACCCTATAGATCTAATTCAAATTTTTGTAAGACAATGTGTCTTCTTTGGGCAGTGAGCCCTCTTGTATTTGAGTAGTGAGCTCTAGGCAGTGTTCCTGAATGCATTTGCATTCCCATTATTCTTCATTATAATTTTAACAGGGTATAATATTGTAGACTGACATCCACCATGGTTTTTCCCCTAACAACATTTCCACATAAAAATCATGGTGTTCTTTTTGTTTATGATGTGTTGATGATTTATGGTTTATTGTTCATTCATCAAATCTGAGATTAAGTTAAGCTAAGTTTGAAAAGTTTAAATATTCTATGACAACTAATTCACCCCCCCTCTCAGTTGCTTGTCCTTGTTTTTCCAACATATATATATATATAAAGTGGAAGTATTTTCCTAATTTTCAGAATATGTCATAGTTGTACTAAAAATTTGAAGCAATTACAAATTAAATCTTGGAAAAATTTAGTAATATGAAATGATGTATTTTGAGTATAGTTTTCAAATATGTAATTTATTCTAATACCTAGATGACAAAAAATAATTTCTAATCGGATTCTATAAAAAATAATTTTTAAAATTCACTTTTTAGGACCATACCATGAACTTGTATGGACACCATAATTTGACTTAAACTAGTTTTTTAATTCCATTTGGGGAAATATGTGTATTATACTAAAGATTGATGAGGATATTGTTGAAATGAACAAGAAAACTAAGAGGGGGGTGAATCATTTGTAGCATATTAAACCTTCAAAACCCTCAATAGTAATTAGGTCCACATGCATTCATTAAATAATTATTCTATTAATATGATTAAACATGAAATGTAGATAACAAAAACTTAAATCACAACACCATACACAAGAGAACACTAAATTTGTGTGGAAAACCAAATGAGGGAAAAACCACAGTGAGGATTAGCTCACAATATAACTAATAGAAAAACTGGTACAAAAGGGCTCACTACTAGAGTAGAACACACTATAAAAAAGGGCTCATAGTTAGGGTTCACTGCCACAATAATAATACAAGAATATAGAAGAAGAATGTTACACAGAGAACACTTCTTAATGCAACAAGGAATCCACCACAATTGCTCGCACACTTTTCTAGTCTTGCATGAATGATTTCAGATGCCTTCAGCTCACTATTTTTAGAAACTCTAACACTAAAATTTGCACTACTCTACTTAAATTCACATCACACACTTTAATCACATCAATCTCACATCTAATTGGCTTCTTAATTCATTCATACTTTATCTCACCACAATACCATACATATTTATATCAATCTCAACCTAAAAAACCTCCAATATTGACAGCTAGTCATTCTACATACAAATTCAAAATAGGTCAGCACCTAAACATTCCCATGGTGGATAGGAATGAATGCAACCTATATAACCACCTTAACTCGGACCCAAATAGATCCCAACACATCTCAACACATTTTCATAAGCTTGCATGTAGTGTTGAACACAAGGTCATCCAATACCCGTGCAAAACACCATAAACATTAAGTACACACTTTCTCAAATCAATTTGAAACTTTCAAACAACATAATTCACTTGAACATGGTCTAAAATAATCCATAAACTACTTAAGATTCATCAAACAGTTCATCCAATCTCACATCATACAAAAAATTCTTTTCAGAACAACTAGTAACCCTTATTTGCATAATGATAACTAAAACTCACTTTGTATTGCACCAAATTAAGTAAGAACTTGAATATAGAAAGATAAAAGCATTATAAAAAACTTCCCAAATCTTCACAACCTAAATCCAAATAGTAGAGAAAGATAAATACATTTCTCCTAGGCCATAGAAAACATCACTAAAAAACTGGCTCACATATTGGTGAAAATATCTCACACTATACAGTGATCTAGAAACCCAAATTCTAAATATAGAAAACTTTGATAACCTTGAATAACCTGTAAGATATGCACAGACTTAACATCAACATACAAGAAACACAAAGAACAATACTGGAGCACAACATGAACACTTGCACAACATAGTTTACTTTGTTTATCAATTTTTCTCAAAAGAACTTTGAAACCAAGTACTAGAGACATCATCTCAGCTCATTACTTCATTCCAACTCATCTTCAGACTTTGGAACAAAAATATAGCTCCATGTACTCACAACACTTCCTCAAGGTCTAAACTACACATGCACAACCTGCATCAACCAATTTTCCTCTTTTTCACAATTTTCTCAATATCCTCGACATCTTCATCCCATAGTTGACATCAATGACAACACTGTCATACTTGCAATAGATATTTTCTATATTTATTCTGAATTTTATATTGGTCCTAATTATTGCTTTTGAAAAACCTCATTTATGAACCACCATAATATGACATAAAAGTATTATTATTTGAAAAAAAATTTGTTCTGTAAAGAATTATTTATAGATTGATACAATATATTTATTACAAGAAACTTAACAAATTAAAAGTTGCATAACATAATCATTTCTTTTATTTCTCATTTGTGATTGGAATTTTTGAATCATTGGTTTGATTTCTTGTTTGTGATAGGAATTTTGGTCGTAGAGCATCACATGGAGCTATGGGGTTTACTATTAACTCCAACATGGTATGAGAGCATGATATTTGTGACTTCCTATCCAAATTTTGAGAAATCCAACCTTGAGGGAAAAATCATCTTATCCTAGGGTGAAACGTTTGGGAATCACTATTGAGTCCAAAATGATCAAAACCTAAAGAAAGCATGTCATTTCATCAAATTTGGAGTAGTTGAAAAAAAAGATAATTTTGTTTGTGGCAGAGCTCTCTATATAGATCCATATGGGCCCACTACAATTTTTTGTGTGCTAGATGAAAGGAATTATTACCTATGCTAAATACACCATACCTTAAGGTAGGTGGCGGTCCACTTGACTAGTTGTTGGTGTAAACCTTACCAGTGGTTTCAATCAGTTGCGGCTCCAAAGCCCAATGGTAGTCCAATCCATCAACCAAAGAAATTCCTAGCAGCCTTAAAAAAATAAGTAGTGACCACTCAAATTTGGTGACAGAGAGATGAAATATTTTGTCCCTATTAAGCATATTCTGATAAAACTAGCTTTTTTAGAAAATCAATAATTTTTTTTGACAAAGGGAATATTCTAGGAATATTATACTAACATTATGTAACTGATGTTAGCATTATGAAAACTATATGGCTCCTCCAAGCCCCCCTCTGCCTTAATTTTCCTAAAGGAGTTTTTTTCTTTTTCTTTTTGGCATAGCATGGGCATATGGTGTTGAAATTGGGAAAATGAGATATCATGAGGAAGATGGTTCTAAGTAATTTCTAGTAATGTAGATCTCACTATTAGATTTTACTATTGGTCCTTGTTATTCTTTGTCAAAGTAAAATCTTCTTCTTTTTTTCTTTTGAGCTCATAAATTTTTTCTTGTATCTTTGATTATTGTGATTCAAGTGGTGTTGGGAAGGTATTTTAGGGCTCTTCAGATCCAGTTATGCACTTTTCAAAAATCTTCCCTAGGTACATTTTATTCATTTTTTGTGATTTTACATTTCTATCAATTACTTAGACATATTGGCACATAAAAAGGATTTGTTTGCGTAGGTTGACATCATTTGATTTCATTCATATGTAATGAGGTTATTATTCTTTGATTTTATCATTTGAGGATGTATCATGGGTTTTTCGTTTCATCCTTCTTTGATCAACTTGGAAGAGGATAACTATGAGTCTTGGAGAAATGACATCCTCACACATCTTAGGTGTCTTGATATTTTTCCTTATCTATATGAACTCATAGCTACACGAAACACATCAAGTATTTTATCAGAATGGGATATCATCAATGATAATATTATAGGGGTTATATAATTTAGTGTTGATCTTAAGACTATGTGTTTTGTATTGGACATTGATTGTCCCCACACACTTTAGACTCGACTTTGGGAGATCCATGGAGACCCTCATATCTCTCAATACCTAGAGAATCCTACTATAGGTTGTCTCATCCCTCTTGTAGATACAGATTCCATACCCTTTGATGAAAATACTTTAGAGAAGCCTGAGCATATCACAGGTTTTACATGTTTGGATGGTTCATAGACTTGTCTTCGTCTTCCCACTCTTTAGATTGAAACTTCATCATCATCTTCTATTGTTCCTAATCAGCTTATCATCACCACATCTTTGGCCCCTATTATTTTAGTGTAGTAGGGCATTCATCTTCTTCCATACACAACTACTTGGGATTTGTATCTTATAGGCATACCATTGTTGTTTGTAGAGTATCAAGTTGTAGATTTGTAGGATTAATTCAATGACATTCATCTCCTCTTAATTGATAGCAACATCATCACTAAAGTCCCACCATATTCATCTCCTTTACAACTTGTTCTGCATCAATCTTGACTAGCTTTTGGATTGATATCATCTCTTTTTGGCATGTAGACACTTGAGCACTTTTCATATGCACACATCAATTGGAATTTTTTTTTTATTCACCCATACTTTTGGATTGGCTTCAAAATCACTAGTGGATCTTTTTATTCCTAAGGGGAATTTTTTTTTCTAGGAAGTGGTTCATATTCTATCTTCAAACATTCATCATTAACATAGGAGCTCTTTCTTTATGGGGGATTCATTTCCCCATTTCCTCTCTCCTATCATGAGAACGTCAATTGTAGTTGTGTGATAGAATCAACCCTTGGAGAGTCACATTGAGTCCCCCTTCTATCCTTGTTTCTATAGGGTAGTAATTTATTTTTCTCTCTTTTAGAGAGGAGTTTTCCCATGTGGTTTTCTCCTTTTTACTAGTTATGATATTAATTTTATTATACATGGGTACCTTATCAGGACTTGTATTAGAGACCCATCCCTGTATCCATCACTGCTTTCTACATCAAGGTTTTTAGCTTCCCCCTAAGTGGATATTAAGGGGGGAGTTGCAATAATTAGGACAATCACTTAATAATTAATTTTTAAGGAAGCAAAGGTAGTAAAACAACTTCATACACTAATCTTGAGAGGAAATAATAAAAAAAATTATAGATCATTAATTGTTACATAAACGTGAACATAAATAAACACAAATATCATGCAAACCACAACACAATGATTTACGTGGGGAAAATCCTTTTGAGAGAAAAATCCCACACTCCAAAAGTTTCCCAATATATTATTCAAAAATCCAAAAGATTAGAATATACTTGCAAAGCAAGCTTCTTATAGGAGTATCACCAACTAGAGATCTAGAGGTAACACAACTTCTATTAAAATCTTAGAATACATCACAATACACAATAGTAGTACAATGACTTCATAAAATAGGGTCACCTTCTAGGGCAAGTCAGGCCAACAAAAATATCGACCATCATATATGATACATAATGATGAATAGTCCTAATTTACAATAATAAAGTGTATCAACAATAAATTATGTAATTGCAAGGTTGAGACACATTTTAACAACATAATTAACATATAATTTATTATTAAGTCTCTTATTACTTTAATTACTTAAGATAAACTTAGGAATATTTTTCATTATTATATTGGGATAATTATAGGTCTAGTTGTCTCGTTTCATGACATTAAGACACTTGCCACAATCTAATGCAGTCCTCATCTAGGGTTTTATTTTTTATCCTTTTATAAGCACACACATTCATTGTAATCATTCATTCAGATTAATACATTGCACATATCAATTACTTTTGTGGATCAGTCTCTCTCAAGGTTGCATAACATAATTATTGCTTTTATTTCTTATTTTTGATAGGAATTTTGGTCGTAGAGGATTGCTCGGAGCTATGGGGTTCACAATCAACTCTAACAAAAACAACAACACCACCACCACTTTATCATCATATTATGGGATAAATAAAAAAAAGATAAATTATATATTAGAATTTAATATATAAATAATATGTAATATTATTTTATAATATATATTATATATCATAAAAAAATCTATTAAAATTTTAATTACATGCATATTTTTATTTATATAATTTAATATTATTATATATAAAAACATTATTATTTTGTATAGAATATTTTATATTATTATTTATAAATTATATATTATATTATATATAATTTATATAATATTGAAATGTGGGAAATGGGGCTCCTATAATGAATAAGGCATATTTTCTCTATCTATCCCTCTCCCTAATGTATTTTAGTAGGAAATAGATCACGAAGAGTAGGGATTGACATTCAACCTAAAAGGTGAGTTAATCAGACATGGATCTCAGTCCTTAAGACAATAGGACTTATCTAAAACCAAATTGAAATGATTGCAATGCTTAAACTAAATGATTTATAAGACCTAGAACATGAAATGAAAATTTCAAAAAGTATATAAGTGGAAACCACAATTTGTAGGTAGATCTGAGAAGGGTTAGGATACATGTACAAGTCACCAAAAGTGTTGAAAACTTAGAATACTAAGAGGGGAGGTAAATAAGTATTCTATTAAACCATTCAAACATTATCAATTCAAATACCAAAGCACATTCAATTGATATAAGAAAATAAAGCATGAAACATCCACAACATCACATAACACATGAACACCAATATTTTTGCATAGAAAACCCAAAATGGGAAAAACCACAATGAGTGTTAGCTCACAATATATTATATCAAATTACAAAAATTCTCACTTAGGTGGAATCAGTGTCCAGTGGACTCACTACCCTTAAAGAATAAGATAGAAGATAGAAGGGGTGGCTCATAGCCTATTGAAATATTATAATTGCATCTATAGTATGATGGATTATAGTTACAACTCTGATCACATTCACATCACACTCATGTAAGTGGAACAACATACATGTCATCTATCACCTATGACTCACACTTCTACACCAAAACACTAAAATCAATATCCTATATATATCCGTGCATCAAATTTTGTAATGACATGTACTTGTGCATTTAGAAAATAATGTCTTAATTTATTTATAGCAAAGATGAGAGATAAACACTATTTTTCTATGGTTGTATAATGAGTTTTATAATCAACCAATGTTCGGCTAATGTAGTTGAAACATAGAAAAAGGTGAACTCTAGGATTTGACCCAAGGGTTTAGGCACTTTTCCTAAATTTTTCATTAAATAGTTGAATGGTAGTGGGGTTTTATGGATTCAGACAAGGTATGTGATTGACTTATAGCTTGATAGATGAGTCAACAAGCCCTTAACTAAATCTAAAATGGATTTAGAAATGAAATGTAATGTTCCCACTACCCTAATGGTGTGAATTAATGTTCTAATGAAAGTAAAAAAGATATAAGATTGTTGTAATATGTTGTCATTGATGTCAAAAGGGGATTAGAGGAGAAGAGTGTTGATTCTGTCCAGAAGCACATAATATTGGCATTAATGTCAAAGAGTCATTGATGTCAAAAGAGTGTGGAGTTGATCATGCAAGGGAGAGGTTGCATGATGTTATTTTAGTGGCGTGCCTAGATGTTATGGAGATGTAGTGGATCTAGCTCTAGAAGTTATGGTACAAGATGTTGATGAAACAAGCATGATTCTACAAATGTTGCTAAGTTTCTCAGATGTTGCATTATTTTCATGCAACATTAGCATGTGACTGTAGAGAGTTCTTCCAGTAGAAAAATGTGTAAATAGGATGAAAATTTGATATGTTATTTTCAAGTGCATTCCAATGATGTGCTCTACATGTTGAGAAAGTGAAGGATGCACCTAGGAATGAATTATTTCTAGCTTCAGGTGTTTTAGGGTTTATCTCTTAAACCCTAATAGGTTTACAGTCATGGCTTCCTCAATATGTTCTTCTATTTTGAAGTCGACTATCAACAAAAGGTAACTAGTCACATAAGTTACAACTTATGTCATTGAAATCATGAGGGTGATCAGCCCCTCTGCCTTGCACTCAAGTTTACACATATCCAGCGGGTCGGGGTGATAGTTCAATATCGGAAAGAGTCAAGTAGGAGTTTCTCCAATGGACCGATGGTCACCTTGTTAGTGTGACAATGTGTGATTAGCGAAAGAATGGGAGATGTCTCTTTCAAATGGTGATATAGAAAGTAGGTTAAGCTTCATCAACATGACAAGTACATATCAGTGGGACTTGTCCTAGAGTTCCTTCGACAACTCGATATCTATATGTTGACGTGTCATAGGTTTTCATAACTTAGTAACCTCTGATAAGAGGTTCTAAAGTCTAGGTTTCTAGAGACTTGGTGACAAAGCAATAAGGAGGAAGGAAGCACTCCAAGTGGGACCCAACCATAATGATGAGATGACAGAAGATGACAAAGCAAACATGTGGCATGATGAGACTGGATAAATGGTAATCCACATCCTTGTTGTGGATTACGATGTAGTGACATGGAAATGAGGTGGGCATGTGACATCATCAATGGCATTCATTTGTGTGACTGATGGTCGTCAGAGATACCTATTCAAATGTCTCTTTGATAGTCTGATATGTGCTTGGTCAGAGAGCGAAGAAAATTAGAGAGTTTTTTTATTATCTCTTCAACAATTCGATGACCTCTCCATCAGTTAGACATTGGTAGTTCAGTAGGAATTTGGAGCATGTGTCTTCGACATGTTGATGAGAGAATGGATACTGATTGTGGGACCTAGTAAAGTTGGCATGGTAGTGAGACCCGATGAGATGAGAATCAATGACATTGGTGGAAAATGATGTTTAGTGACATTAGAAGGTGTATATGTGGCACTTACTCACATACCTCACTGAGAATTCAGTGGGGCCCAATCAAGACCGAGGGGGCTAGTGTGGAATGGTGAAGATTGATCTTTAGAGATCAAATGATTCTTATTGTAGAGTTTGGTGGGACCAAACTAAGTGAAAGGTGATGAAGATGAGTATCAGGTGCATTGATGGTATAGTCAAAAAGTGAACAAAAGGATGACACATGGTAGAAAGCGATAGTGGATGGTGACATGTGGTGACACGTTGGCATGGGGTACACTTGTCTATAGTAGTAAATGTTATCGACATCACAATGCCATATCGATGAGAGTGGATTTGATGTATTTTCAATAGCTCAAAGGATAATAGGTGGTGAAGAGTGATTTCTCAATAAGCTAATCCACATCGGTGTTGCGAATTAGGTGGCAATGACATGGAGGATAGATGACATGTGGGCCATGCAGATGTCAAAGTGAGATCAGTCTATTGGAGAGAGAACTTAGCAAGTCTCTTTGATGTAATGATGCACTATGGTCATAAGATGATATTAAATGGATGGAAAATATCATGGCATGAAAGGAGAAGATGGATGTTCAAAATTCAAAAGAAGAGATCTAAAACAGCTATGACATTGTGAACGAGGGTTTGGACTAGTAATCAAAACTGGAGAAAGAATTTAATTGGTCCAACTACACCTGTGACAAATGAAAATAAAGATTTGATCTTGTAGGCAGTAGAACAAATTATAGAGATGATTGAGATCAAAATCAGATTGAATAAATAAGAGAACTCATTTAATACATATCCGATTCTTAGGGTTTGATAGGGAGAATAAGGGAAACATTTCTACACCAAAATTGAATGATGGGTGGCTCAATGCAAGATATGGTCATATGTAATCAAATGTCTTTATGATCAGCTAGATAGTGTGTGTGTGTGTGGCTTGAGGTACAGGTAGCTTCCTAGTGAAGTTTACAAGCTAAGGAAACCCTAGTAGAAGGATCGAGGAGATTTGAATGGTGGTGAGAATCTCAAGGAAGATATTGTTGATTAGCATAGTTAAGCAAAAAAAAGAAGATAATATAAGAATTTTCAATGTTGTTGCATCTGTTGTGAGTGTGAGAAGTTTGCAAGTGCACAAAGTGTTGAACAGAGTTATGTATTGCTGAGTGTGCAAAAAATGCAGAGAGAGAAGAGAGTGTATAGTCTAAATGTGTAAGACACTATAGAAAGGGAAAGAGGTGTAGTTCAACAAGATAGAACAATAATTGTTCTATGTGCAAAGGAGAGTGCAAAGTAAGGGTGTGTTGCTGAGAGTGCAGCTTCAGTAGCAAAGTGTGAGTTGTATTAAGTACAATGATGTACTGAATGTAATGATGCATTATAGGTCTTGCAAAACCAAATTCTATGCCTACTTGAATTTGTAATCATTGAGAGCTTGTTGTCTCATTGTATTGAGTTGTGGCTTAGTTTAGGGAATTGTATTCTCCTTGGAGTTGTAGCTCCTAAACAAGGGTGTTGTAGCATCCTTGAAATTGTAGCTTCTAAATTAAGTAGTTGATGTTTCCTTGGGTTGTAGCCCTAAAACATTGTAACAGATATCCCATTTGAAATGTTGGATTTGAGTAGTAGACTCGAGCAACCTTTTTCACCGTGGTTTTTCCCATCTTTGGTTTTTCACGTACATATGGTGTTATGTGATGTTTATTTTTGCATGCATATTTAGTATTTGCACATCGGGTGGTTAAGGAAGTAATCTACATAAAAGTTTTGAGAGCTAATGTTTTAGTACCTACTAATTCACCCCCCCTCTCAGTAGATCATTGTGTTCCAATAATTGGTATCAGATCCCTAGGTTCCCTAGGAGAAGCTTAATCAACTCGGGTAGATCTTGATATTGTGAACACAATTGTTAGTCAAGAAAGTTTACTTGCATATGATGGACCTATCTTTGATGGATAAAGATATATATTTTGGATCTCATTGATGGAATGATATTTGGGATCCATATGATTTAATGTTTAGATGTCAATTGTAAATGGATATACAGTTCCTGCTACATCTCCAATAACTGAAGCTAGAAGGAAGACATATGAGGATAATTCTATAGGAAGAGATATAATTCTTCATGGATTGTCAAGTTCTATGTTGGTCAAAGTCATGCATTGTCAAACAACACATGAAGTCTTGAACAAGATGAAAAGAATGTATGTAGAGGATGGTAAAGAAGAAATGAAGGAATTCAATCAAAAATATGAAAGTCAATCTAAAATTTTGAGTACAAGTGAAGATGCAACAAGAAATGATGAAGAAGAAACATCTACATTCAGATCACAAGAGTGTTGCAAGATGGTGTGTCCCTTGGTTTTCCTTGTCCAACACGACACTTGGGTTTGTGACATGGTCTAGCCACCTCTTGTGGATCTTAACTTATACTTGTATCGAGCATTGACAACTCGACATTTTGGTGCAACAACAAGGCTAACAATTGGTATCATAGTTGGTTACAGGTTCAAACCCCTTGCTTGTGCTGGGGGGGATTGTTGCAAGATGGTGTGTCCCTTGTTATTTTTTGTCCAACACGACACTTGGATTTGTGACATGGTCTAACCTCCTCCTATGGATCTTAACTAATGCTTGTATCGGGCATTGACAGGTTGACCTTTTGGTGCAATGACAAGGCCAACAAAGAGCACAGTGAAGAGCAAGTTGATTCCTTAAAAAGATCAAGAAATGGCTTTGGGAAACATAGAGGTAATAAAAATAATTTTGTTTCTAAATTTTTATATGATGAAGTAAATTATTTTGATAAGGAAAAGGACAATAAAAATAATCTACACACAAGAGAAAGTGGGTCATTTGATGCAAATGGCGGATTAGATGATGAACATGGAAGTTTCTATGGGGTTGACCCATTTCCAATGACCTTTGATGAAGAGATATAGAGGTATGATAAAAATGAAGTTGAAACCTCTACTAAAGGGGAAGAAGTGGACCTTGAAGGTAAACTCATTTTTTCTCTTAATGAGATTAAAATATTAAAGGAGAATTAAGAAAAAAAGGTGCATGCACAAAAGAGAAAGATAGACTAACTAAAATCCTTGAAGAACTAGTTAAATCACAAAAGTCATCAAAACCTAAAGAGAAGGCTGGCCATCCTTGGATTTGAGAAGGGAATGAGTTCCTCTTCCTATACTTCTACAAACTTATATGACAGATTAAGAGCAGAAGAAAGTAGCTGCACAAATAAAGAGGAAGTTTGCACAAGCTATCCCAAACAAAATACCTTTGGGAATAGAAGATCAAGAAAAGGCACTGCTGAGATGAAGAAAGTCAAACAAGGAAAGAGACCTATTGCAAAAAAGAAAAAGAATAATTATTAAATTATTGCTTACTAGAAGAAGATGACTGCAACAAAGAAGATGAAGAAATGAGTTCCAAGGTATGAAAGAAAAAGACAAAACATTATGGGAGTTGATGCAAATGGAACCCCAAGGATGAGATATGCAAAGAAGTCGGATCAAAGAAGACCTTCTCATTTTGTTTAGAGGAACACTATGACCATGTACTCCCCATGTTTTAATGGTTGCTTCTATGCTTGTAATCAGTATAGTCATAGAGCTAGATATTGTAGGGCTACACCTAATGGGCACACAAAACATATGCATATAAATTCATTTTCTCCTGTAGGGATTATGTATGTAGTATTGTACAAGCGTGAAAACTTTGGTCACATAGCTAAATATTGCATATTAGATCATTTAAGACCTGTAGTACAAAGCAAGAGGAAGAACACAACTAAGGATACGTCTTCTAGAGTGAACAATGGTTCACACACTTGTGTGAAGAAGGTAGGTGTGACAAAAAGGCAATCAAAGAAGGTTTGGAGAGAGAAATATTGGTAGGAAATGCTCCATGAGGATGCTTCTACTTTACATCACTAATTTGTAGTGATAGGACATAAGTCCAAGGGGAGCTAAATTGATATTTCATTCATCCCTGGAGTTGAAGAAGGAGATGAAGTCAGGTAAAATAAGTTTTACAAATTTCTAACAACTTGATGGTTGCAGATTTATGGTCACATTCTTGCTGTTTGAAATGCTCTTTAGAGGGTAAGAATATTAGCAGATAGTAGATAGTTAGTTGCAACAATTGATATCAACATTTGGTATCAGTTATTAAAGAAAAATTTATGCAAATGCACTGTTAAGAGAAATGCTCCTTGACTACAAGGAAAAGATATTTGTATTAGGGGGAGGTATTATTTGTATCAAATCAATGTTATACTTGATGCAGTGCAGTCTAGGATATCATTAGGTACGTAGTGTAGACACGTAAAATGCCCTGATTGACATTGCACATCTGATCCTGACGACTAATACCATTTCATCCTAAATCATCCCTCAGTCTAACCATTTAATCAAATTCCATTGTTTGATTAAATTCATAAAGTTTCCTCCCTTAACTAATTAAATCATTTATTTGATTAAGTCATTTTATTCCATTAATTAAATAAATCAACCTGATCTAATTATCTCCTTTTAATTAAATAATTCATTTTATTTCATTAAATCTCTAAATTCATCCCATTGAATTAAATAAATTAACATTTTTTTGATTTAATGTAACTTTCATCTTCTTTAGTTAAATAAATCAAAAAAATATTTATTTAACTATCTCTAAATCCTTTTCTTCTCATATTTGATTTAAATAAATCCATTAATTAATCTTCAATTAATTTAATCTCTTCTCATGTCCCATCCTCTAGCTTTTGCAACTTGCACATGAAAATAGATTTAATTGATTTATTAAATCTCTATTTTCTCTGAAAAGGCATAAAAAATGGAGTATTCCTCAAATTTGAATTCAAAATCCAAGTGGACTTTTTCCTTCGAACAAGGAATTTAATCCACCTAATAAGTCATTTTTCCTTGAGCCAAGTGGCATTCAATGAATTTTCTTTTCCTCTTGCATGTCATTTAAACAATTTCAAATTCCACCTAATTGCATTTATTGACACATTCTTCAAAACTTGCATATACTTCATCCATTCACATGTTGACAAGTGGCATCTTGCTATTAGTTGATTCTTAGTCCTACATTGCTCCATTTTGGACATCTCTTCAACTTAATATTCTATAAATAAGAGGCTTTATTGCTCATTTGATCATCCACAACTTGAGTAAACTTACTATACTCAAATCCATAGCAATATATCATCAACCTCATCCAAGCATAGTTAGGCTTTTTGCAGATTTTCAACATGAAGCTCCATTGAAGTCATCATCACAAGCATGCATCTTTCATCAATCATCTTCATCACATCATTGGAGTTGGGAAAGGGACAATTTTCACATAAAATTGGCACCAATGACCCCATGGGACCAAGAGTTTGCATTACTTTCAATAGGATTTAATCTAGTTTCTTGTTCTTTCATTATATTCTTATTTTCATTCTTATTTTGAATTTTGTTAATGGATTTCATAGGGAATCCTTATTCTTACTTGCATATGATCTTATAATATGTTTGTTTATTGTGCTTTGCAGGTATTGGTATTGGGGTTCTACACATAGCACAAAGTGACCACATTCACAATTGGTATCAGATTGATAATCCATATCAGGGCATGATATCACCAATTGATGTTTAGAATATATTTCAATTGGTACATAACATGAATCAGAATATCTACAATTGGTATCTAACCTTATCATATCAAAGCATGTAATGGCATTCCAACTAGCATAATATATTGTTAATTGGTACATGGCAATTGAAGCATATGGTATTGCCAGTGCAGTAAAAAGTTTGAATGCAACAATTGGCATGAGAGAAAAAAATGTTTTCAATTCATATTAGTCAAAGGGGGAGAAGTGTCCCTTTTCCATTACTAAGAAGAAGTGAAGGTTGCAGTAGTATGGTGACCTGTGATAAATAAGAGGAGAAAGGATGAGAAAGTGCTCAAAAGATCTGAGCATGGGAGACAAGAAGTGAGCAATGATCAAAGTAGAGCATAAGAGAGAAAGATGTGAAGATGCTCATAAGGATGAGAAAAGGAGAAGGTATATCTAAGAAGGATATTAGAGGATAGCTAGACCCTTTGCACTACTTGTCAAAGGGGGGGAATGATTTCAAGACGAGTGATCCCTTTGACATTGATGTCAAAGGGGGAGAAAGTCATGCAAATGCTCAAAGAGGGGCATTGGAGAAAGAAGCAATAGGAGAAAGTAAATATGATACTTGTGCAAATGTTGCATTGGTTAATTAGTATCATTGAGAATTTAAAGTTTTTCTATCAATGACAAAGGGGGAGATTATTCGAATATGTTGTCATTGATGTCAAAATGGTATCATGGGAGAAGTGTGTGTTGATTATGTGCATAAGCACATAGTGCTGACATTAATGTCAAAGTGTCATTGATGTCAAAAGAGTGTGGAGCTGATCATGCAAGGGAGATGTTGGCATGATGTTAGTTCAGTGGTGTGCCTAGCTATTATGGAGATGTAGTGGATATGGCTCTGAAAGTTATGGTAAAGGATGTTGATGAAAGAAGGATGATTCTGCAAATGCTGCTAAGTTTCTTAGATGTTGCATTATTTTCGTGTAAGATTAACATGAAGTTACGTAGGGTTCTTCTAGAAGATAATGTTGTAAATAAGATTCAGATTTGATATGTACTTTTTGAGTGCATTGCATTGATGTGCTCTGCAAGTCGAGAAAGTTATGGATGCACCTAGGAATGAATTATTTTTTCCTTCAGGTTTTTTAGGTTTTATCTCTTAAACCCTAATAAGTTTATAGTCATGGCGTCCTCAATATGTTCTTCTATTTTGAAGTTAACTATCAATATCAAGTAACTAGTCACATAAGTTACAACTTGTGTCATTGAAATCATGAGGGTGATCGGTCCCTCTGCCTAGTGCTCAAGGTTACACATGTCTAGTGGGTTGGGGTGACAATTCAATATCAGTAGGATTCAAGTAGGAGTTTCTCTGATGGCAGAATGGTCACCTTGTCGATGTGACAATGTATGACTAGAAAAAGAATGGGAGATGTCTCTTTGACATGGTGATGTAGAAAGCCAGTGAAGCTTCATTGGCATGAAAAGTGCATATCAGTGGGACTTATCTTGGAGTCTCTTTGATGGTTGGATATCTATATTTTAGTGTGTTGTGGGTTATCATAACTTAGTAACCTCTGAGAAGAGGTTCTAAAGTTTAGGTTTTTAGCGACTTTGAGATGGAGCAATAAGGAGGAAGGAAGTGCTTTGAGTGGGACTCAACCATAATGATGAGATGACAAAAGATGAAAAAGTAGACGTGTGTCATGAAGGGACTAGATAAATGGTAATCCACATCCTTGTTGTGGATTATGATGCAATGACATGGTGATGAGGTGGATAGGTGACATCATCAATGGCCTTCATCGATGTTATTGATGGTCATCAACGAGACCTATTCGAATGTTTCTTTGATAGTCTGATATGTGCTTGATCAAAGAGAGATATGCAGATCCGAGGGAGCTTCATGATTATCTCTTTGACAATCTGACGAACTTTCCATGATTGAGACATCAGTAGTTTGGTAGGACTTTGAAGCCTATCTCTTCGACATGGAAATGAGAGAATGAATCCTAACTGTGGGACCCAGTAAAGTGGATGTGATGGTGAGACCCGATGAGATGTGAATCAATGGTGTTCGTGGATAGTGACTTTTGGTGACAAAAAAAGGTGTATATGCAACACTTTCTCATATACCCCACCAAGAATTCAGGGGGGGCAATCAAGACCCACGAGGCTAGCGGGGAATGTTGAAGATTGATCCTTGAAGATCAAATGATGCTTGTTGCATAGTCTGGTGGGACCAAACTAAGTGAAAGGTGACACAATTGAAAATAATATGTGTCGATGGTATAGTCATAAAGTGAATGAAAGGATGACATTTGCTAGAAAGCAATAGTGGATAGTGACATACAGTGGCACACTAGCATGGGGACCACTTGTCAATAGTAAAAAATTGTATCGATTTGACAATTCCATATCGAAGAGAGTGTAGTTGATGTCTCTTTGAAAGCTTGATGTCTATCTCATCAGTGTGACATTGGTGTATCGGTAGGAGTCTATAAGATGTCCCTTCGACAAAGCGATAGGGAGATAACCTAAGTGGGACCCGATAGGATGGTGACGATGGTGGATTGTGACAAAGGCTGATAGGTGATGAAGAGTGACTTATCAATAAGCTAATTCACATCAGTGTTACGAATTAGGAGGAGATGACATGGAGGATAGATGACATGTGAGGTCATGTAGATGTCAAAGTGAGATCAATCTATTAGAGACAGAATTTAGCAAGTCTCTTTGATGAAATGATGCACGATGGTCATAAGGCGACAGCCAATGGATGGACAAGATTCACAATGCAAATATGAAGAATGCTACTTTGACAGTGGTAATTTAAAGGTGCTAACAAGATCAATGGACAACTCACATCCTTGTTGTGATTTGTGTGGAAATCAGTAGACCCTATGTATGACAAGCAAGCAAAAGATCAAAGGGAATAGTGTAAGTAGGTGAGACTGTAGTGAATGTCTCTTCAATAGAGCGACATGATGAATACCCCCAAGATCAACGATGGTGATTTGAATGACCACTTATCTAATGGTTAGGGTTCAATGAATGAGGATTGAAGGATCATGGCACGAAAGGAGAAAATCAATAGCCATAATTCAAAAGCAGAGATCTGAAATGGCTATGACAATGTGATTGAGGGTTTGGACTCATAACCGACACTAGAGAAAGAATTTAATTGGTCTAACTATACCTAAGACCAATGAAAATAAAGATTTGATCTTGCAAGTAGCAAAAAAGATTGTAGAGATGATCAAGATCAGAATTAGATTGAATGAACAAGAGAACTCATTTAATACATATCTGATTCTTATGGTTTGATAGAGAGAATAAGGGAAAATTCTCTACAGTAGAATTGAATGATTGGTGGCTTGATGTAAGATATGGTGATATCAGATCATATGTCTTTATGATGACCTAGAAATTATGTGTGTGCATGTGGCTCGAGGTATAGGTAGCTTGTCTGTGAAGATTTCAAGCTAAGGAAACTCTAGCAGAAGGACTAAGGAAATCTAAACAGTGTTGAAAATCTTGAGGAATACATTTTTGATTAGTCGAGTTAAGAAAAAAAAGGAAGATAATATGAGAATTGTTAATGTAGTTGCATCTAATGTGAGTGTGAGAAGTATGCAAGTGCACAGAGTGTTGAATAGAGTTATGTATTGTTTAGTGTGTAACAGATGCAAAGAGAGAAGAAAGTGTATAGTGTAGATGTGTGGGACATTATAGAAAGGGAAAGAGTTGTAGTGAAAAAAGATAGAACATTAATTGTTCTATGTATACAAGAGAGTGCAAAGAAAGAGTGTGTTGAACTAAGAGTGCAACCTCAACAACAGAGTGCTAATTGCAGAAAGTGAAACAATGTATGAAATGTAATGATGCATTATAGGTTTTGCAAAACCAAATCTTATGCATACTTCAATTTGTAATCCTTCAAAGGTTGTTACCTCATTGTATTGAGTTGTGACTCTATTTAGGATATTGTAGTCTCTTTGGATTTGTAGCTCCTAAACTAGGGTGTTGTGGCATCCTTGAAGTTGTAGCTTCTAAATTAGGTAGGTGATGCTTACTTGGGTTGTATCCCTAAAGCATTGTAACAGAGATTTCATTTATGATGCTAGATTTGATCAGTAGACTCAAGAAACCTTTGTCACCATGGTTTTTCCCATTTTGGTTTTCCACATAGATATGGTGTTATGTGATGTTTTTTTGTGCATGCATATTTATGTTTCTGTATGTTTAGTATCTACACATTGGGTAGTTAAAGAAGTAGTTTGCATAAAAATTTTGAGAGTTAATGTTTTAGTAACTACTAATTCACCCCCCTCTAAGTAGATCATCGTGTTCCAACAATTGGTATCGGAGCCCTAGGTTCCCTAGGATAAGCTTAATCAACTCGGGTAAATATTGGTAGAGTGAACACAATGGTTAGTCAAAAAGTTTAGTTGCATATGATGGACCTATCTTTGATGGATCAAGATATATTTTTTGGAGCTCATTGATGGAAGGATAATTGGGATCCATAGGATTTGATGTTTGGATTCTAGTTGTAAATGGATATATAGTTCCAACTACATCTCCAATAACTAAAGTTGAAATGAAGGCATATGAGGATAATGCTATAGTAAGAGATATAATTCTTCATGGACTATCAAGTTCTTTGTTGGTCAAATTCATGCATTTTCAAACAACAAATGAAGTCTTGAACAAGTTGAAGAGAATGTATCAAGAGGATGGTAAAGAAGAAATGAAGGCATTGACTCAGAAATAAGAAAGTGAATCTGAGAGTATGGGTACAAGTGAAGCCGCAACAAGAAATGATGAAGAAGAAACATATACATCTAGATCACAAGATCCCAGTGAAGAGAAAGTTGATTCCTTAAGAAGATCAAGTAATGGCTTTGAGAAACATAGAGGTAATCCCAATCATTTTGTTTCTAAATATTCTTATGACGAAGTAAATGATTCTGATAAAGAAACAAACAATAAAAATAATCTCCACACAAGAAGAAAAAGTGGGACATCTGATGCAAATGGCGGATCAGATGATGAACATGGAAGTTTCTATGGAGTTGACCCATTTCCAATTACCTTTGATAAAGATGAAGAAGCTGAAACCTTTGGTGAAGAAAAAGAAGTGGACATTGAAGGTAAATTCATTTGTGCTCTAAATGAGATTAAAAGTTTGAAGAAGGAGAATGAAGAACAAAAGGTGCATGCACAAAAAGAGATAGATAGACTAACTAAAGGCCTTGAAGATTATAACCAAATGATAGTTAGTTTGAAAATAAAAGTTGAGGAAGCTAAAAGGATAAAAGATTTAGATAAATCTGAAATCAGTCTAAATCAGATTATAGCATGATGCTAGAAGTAGAGATAGTTGCTCTAAGAAGGTATTTTGAAAAATCCAAGGAACATATTGATAAAGGTTTGAAGTTGAAGGGTGGCTCTGAGATACTTGATAAATTAGTTAGATCACAAAATCCATCAAAACCTAAAGAGAAGGTTGGCCTTGGATTTGAGAAAGGAATGAGTTCCTCTACCTATACTTTTGCAAAATTATATGAAAAATTTAGAGTAGAAGAAAGTAACTACACAAAGAAAGGGGAAAACCTGCACACATGTTGTCCCAAACAAAATACCTTTGGGAATAGAACATCAAGAAAAATAACTACTAAAATGAAGAAGAAAGTTGAAGATGGAAAGCGACCTATTACAAATAAGATAACTAATAATTATTCAATTCTTGTTCACCAAAAGAAGATGAAGAAATCAGTTCCAAGGTATCAAAGAAAAAGACAAAACATTATAGGAGTTTATGCAAATGGAACCCCAAGGATGAGATATGAAAAGAATTCAGATCAAAGAAGACCTTCTCATCCTGTTTAGAGGAATGCTATGACCAGGTACTCCCCATGTTTTAATGGTTGCTTCTATGCCTTTAATCAGTATGGTCATAGAGCTAGAGAATGTAGGGCTGAACCTAGTGGGAGAACAAAACATATGCATATAAATTCATTTGCTCCTATAAGGAATATGTATGTAGTATGCTACAAGTGTGACAACTCTGGTTACATATCTAAAGATTGTAGATTAGATCATATAAGACCTATAGTACAAAGCAAGAGGAAGAATACAAGGAAGGATACATCTTCTAGAGTGAAAAATGGTTCACATACTTGTGCGAAGAAGGTAGGTGTGACTGAAAGGAAGTCAAATAGGGTCTAGAGAGAAAAAGAATGACAAGTAATACTCCATGAGGTTGTTTCCGCTTTACATTACTAATTTGTAGTGATAGGACATGAGTCTAGGGGGAGCTAAATTGATATTTCATTCATCTTGGAGTTGAAGAAGGAGATCCAATCAAGTAAAATAAGTTTTACAAATTTCTAATGACTTGATGGTCATAGATTTATGGTCACATTCTTTCTCTTTGAAATGCTCTTCAGATGGTAAGATTATTAGAAAATAATGGATAGTTAGCTGCAACAATTGATATCAACATTTGGTATCAGTTATTACAGAAAAAGTGATGCAAATGCTCTATTAAGATAAATGCTCCTTGACTACAAGGAGAAGATATTTGTATTACAGGGAGCTACTATTGGTATCAAATCAATGTTATACTTGATACAATGCAGTCTAGGATATCATTTGGTACATAGCTAAAAGTGAACACATTCACAATTGGTATCAGATTGATAATTGGTATCAGGGCATGATATCACCAATTAATTTCTAGAATATATTTCAATTGGTACAGAGCATGAATCAAAATATCTACAATTGGTATCTGACATTATCATATTAGAGTATTTAGTGGCATTCCATCTGGTATCAAATATTGCTAATTGGTATAGGGCAGTTGAAGCACATGGTATTGTCATTGTAGTGAAAATTTTGAATGCGACAATTGGCATGAGAGAAAAAAAAAATCAATTCATATAAGTCAAAGTGGGAGAAAAGTCCCTTTGCCATTGCTAAGAATAAGTGAACGTTACAGTAGTATGGTGACCTGTGATAAAGAAGAGGATGAAGGATGAGAAAGTGCTCAAAATATTTGAGCATGGGAAACAATAAGTGAGAAATTCTCAAAGTAGAGCATAAGAGAGAAATATGTGAAGATGCTCATAAGGATGAGAAAAGGAGAAGGTATGTCCAAGGAGGATCTTAGAGGACAACTAGACCCTTTGCATTGCTTTTCAAAGGGGGAGAATGCTTTCAGAAGGAGTGATCCCTTTGCCATTGATTCCAAAGTGGGAGAATGTTATGACAATGCTCAAAGAGTAGCATTGGAGAAAGCGGCAATAGAAGTAGAAATTAAATATGATACTAGTAAAAATGTTGCATTGGTTAATTAGTATTATTGAGCATTTAAAGTTTCATCATCAACGACAAAGGGGGAGATTGTTGGAATATGTTGTAATTGATATCAAAAGGGGATCAGAGGAGAAGTATGCAGATTTTTTGTAGAAGCACATAATGTTGGCATTAATTTCAAAGTGTCATTGATGTCAAAAGAGCGTGGAGTTGATCATGCAAGGGAGATGTTGGCATGATGTTAGTTCAATGGTTTTCCTAGATGTTATGGAGATGCAGTGGATCTGGCTCTAAAAGTTATGGTATAGGATGTTGATGAAAGAAGCATGATTCTTCAAATGTTCCTAAGTTTCTTAGATGTTGCATTATTGTGATACAAGATTAACATGAGGTTGTAGAGGGTTCTTACAGAAGAAAAAGGTGTAAATAGGATGCAGATTTGATATGTTCTTTTTGAGTGCATTCCATTGATGTGCTCTACAAGTTGAGAAAGTGAAAGATGCACCCAAGAATGAATTATTTTTTCCTTCAGGTGTTTTAGGGTTTATATATCTTAAACTGTAATAGGTTTATAGTCATGTCATCCTCAATATGTTCTTCTATTTTGAAGTTGACTATCAATAGTAGGTAATTGGTCACATAATTTACAACTTATGTCATTGAAATAATGAGGGTTACTGATCCATCTACCTAGCACTCAAGGCTACACATATCTAATGGGTCGGGGTGATAGTTCAATATCGGCAGGAATCAAACAAGAGTTTCTCTAATGGCCCAATGTTAACCTTGTTGATGCGACAATGCATGATTGATGAAAGAATGGGAGATGTCTCTTCAACATGGTGATGTAGAAAGAAGGTTAAGATTCATTGTCATGATAAGTGCATATCGGTGGGACTTGTCCTTGAGTCTCTTTGACAACCTGACATCTATATGTCTGCATGTCACGGGTTTTCATAACTTAGTAACCTCTGACAATAGGTTCTAAAGTTTAGGTTTTTAGTGACTTGGCGATGGAGTGATAAGTAGGAAGGAAGCGCTCCAAGTGGGACCCAACCATAATGATGAGATGATAGAAGATGACAAAGTATACATTTGGCATGGAAAGACTAGATAAACAGTAATCCACATCCTTCATGTGGATTATGATGCAGTGACATGGCGATGAGGTGGACAAGTGACATCATCAATGGCCTTCATCAGCATGATTGATGGTTGGCGGCAAGACCTATTTGAATGTTTCTTCGATAGTCTAATATCTACTTGATGGGAGAGAGTTATGTAGATTAGAGGGAGTTTCATGATTCTCTCTTCAAAATTCCAATGACCTTTTCATTAGCGAGACATCGGTAGTTCGAAAGGATTTTGAAGCAAGTCTCTTCAACATGGCGATGAGAGAATGGATGTCAATTGTGGGACACAATAAGGTGGACATGGTAGTGAGACTTGATGAGATGAGAATCAATGGCATTGGTGAATAGTGACATTTTGTGACATTAGAAGGTGTATGCTACAGTTTCCCGTACACCCTGCTAAGAATTTAGTGGGGTTTAATCAAGACTTGTTGGGAAACAGAGAATGGTGAAGATTGATCCTTGAAGATTAGATAATTCTTATTGCAAAGTCTGGTGGGACAAGACTAAGTGAAAGGTGATGAAGTTGAGGATCATGTGCATCGATGGTATAGTCAGAAAATGAATGAACGGATGACACGTGGCATAAAGCAATAGTGGATGGTGACATATGCTAACATGCTGGCATGGGGACCACTTGTCTATAGCAGCAAATGGTATTGACATGACAATGCCATATCGATGAGAGTGGAGTTGATGTCTCTTCGATAGCTCAATGTTTATCTCATTGGTGTGATATTGGTGTATCAGTAGGATTTTGGAAGATGTCTATTCGATGGAGGGATAAGGTGATAAGCTAAGTGGTACCTGATAGGATGGTGATGATGGTGGATCATGATGTAGGCCAAGAGGTGATGAAGAGTGATTGTTCAATATGCTAATTTGTATCAGTGTTGTGAATTAGGTGGTGATGACATGGAGGATAGATGACATATGATGCCGTGTAGATTTCAAAGTGAGATCAGTCTATCAGAGAGAGAAGTTAGCAAGTCTCTTCGATGTAATGATGGATGATGGTCATAAGGTGATAGTCAATGGATGGATAAGATTGACAATGAAAATCTGAAGAATGTTAATTCAATTGTTGTAATTTAAAGGTTTTGACAAGATCAATGGACAACTCACATCCTTGTTGTGAGTTGTGTGGAAATTGGTAGACCCTGTGTATGACAAGCAAGCAATAGATCGAAGAGAATGGTGGATGTAGGTGAGGCTGTAGAAAATGTCTCTTCATCAAAGCGACATGATCAATACCCCCAAGATTGATGATGGTGATTTGAAAGACCCCTTATTTGATGGTCAGGGTTCAGTGAACAAGGATCGAAGGATCATGGCATGAAAGGAGAAGATTGATGACTAGAATTCAAAAGAAGATATCTGAAAAGGCTATGACAATGTGAACGAGGGTTTGGACTGGTAATTAATACTAGAGAAAGAATTTAATTGGTCCAACTGCACCTGCGACCAATGAAAATAAATATTTCATCTTGTAGGAAGCAAAATAGATTGCAGAGATGATTGAGATCTAAATCGAATCAAATGAAAAAGAGAACTCATTTAATACATATCTAATTGTTAGGGTTTGACAGAGAGAATAAGGGAAAATTATCTGCACTAGAATTGAATGATTGGTGGCTCAATGCAAGATATGGTGATATCTAATCAGATGTCTTTATGATGAGATGGATAGTGTGTGTATACATGTGGCTCGAGGTACAAGTACCTTGTTGGTGAAGTTTTCAAGCTAAGGAAACCCTAGCAGAAGGATTGAGGAGATCTGAATGGTGGGGATAATCTCAATGAAAATATTGTTGATTAGTGGAGTTAATAAAAAAGGAGAACATAATCTTAGAATTGTCAATGTAGTTACATCTATTGTGAGTGTGAGAAGTCTGCAAGTGCACAGAGTGTTGAATAGAGTTATGTATTGAGTGTACAAAAAATGCAGAGAGAGAAGAGAGTGTATAGTGCAGATGTGTGAGACACTGCAGAAAGGGAAAGAGGTGTAGTGCAACAAGATAGAATAAGAATTGTTCTATGTGGAGAGGAGAGTGCAAAGAAAGGGTGTGTTACTAAGAGTGAAGCTTCAACAACAAATTAGTTGTAAAACTAGATTTTATGGATACTTGAATTTTTTAATCCTCAGAAGTTGTTGCCTCATTTACTTGAAGTTGTGGCTCAATTTAGGTGATTGTATTCTAAAAGGAAAAAATATGTAGTTAAACCTAAACTACAATCTAAATCATATGAGAGCATGAAGCTAGAAGCAAAGATAGTTGCTCTGAGAAGAGATTGTGAAAAATCCAAGGAGAAGATTGATAAAGGTTTGAAGTTGAAGGGTGGATCTGAGATACTTGATGAATTTGTTAGATCACAAAAGCCATCAAAACCTAAAGAGAAGTTTTTCCTTTTATTTGAGAAAGGAATGAGTTCCTCTACTTATACTTCTGCAAACATATATGATAGATTTAGAGTAGAAGAAAGTAGCTGCAAAAAGAAAGAGGAAGCCTGCACAAGTTGTACCAAATACAATACCTTTGGAAATAGAATATCAAGAAAAGGCACAATTAAGATGAAGAAGAAAGTTGAAGAAGGAAAGAGACCTATATTGCAAAAAAAGAAAAAGAATAATTATTCAATTCTTTCTTATAAGAAGAATATGACCACAATAGAGAAGAATATGAAGAAATTAGTTCCAAGGTATCAAAGAAAAAGAAAAAAATATGGGAGGGAATGTAAATGGAACCCCAAGGATGAGATATGTAAAGAAGTGAGATCAAAGAAGACCTTCTCATCCTATTCAGAGGAACACTACGACTAGGTACTCCCCATGTTTCAATGGTTGTTGTTATGCTTGTAATCAATATGGTCATACAACTAGAGATTGTAGGGCTGCACCTAATGGGAGAACAAAACATATGCATATAAATTCATTTGCTCATGTAAGGAATATGTATGTAGTATGCTACAAGTGTGAAAAATTTGGTCACATAGCTAAATATTGAAGATTAGATCATGTAAGGCCTGTAGTATAGAGAAAGAGGAAGGATACAAGGAAGGATACATCTTCCAAAGTGAACAATGTGTTTGCAATAGAAGGGTAGACAACTAATAGGGGGGTCAATCAATTTTCATAGAAATTTAAACTTATTCACCTTATTCTCAAATATGATTAATAACCAAGAAAGAATAAATTATCAACACATCAGAAACACACATAACACCGATATTTTTTATGTGGAAACCCTATTAGGGGAAAAACCACGGTGGAGGTCAGTCCACAAGATTATACCCCATTAAAAGTATAAGGAAATATAAATGGGGAATGCACATGCATTCAAGCACATTGCCTAGAGTTCACTACTCAAATACAACAAGGATTACTACCCAAAGGAAGACACATTGTCTTACAGAAACATTCAGATTACATCCGTAGGATTTTGAATTGAGAAAATAGCATCTACTAATGCTTGATTATAGTTCCAGTTGAGCACATGAACACTTCTTCACACTCTACTTCTTCCTTCAAATTATTAGGACATTATTCACACATCTCATACACACACATGCCTTCAAATGGAATAAACAATCACTTATATACATCTGCAACAAGTGATTGGATTGCTACATGTCGTCTTGAACAAAATAATACAACGTATTCAAAATGTTGGCCCAAAACAATAAATAATTTTTAATATGAATCAACCAATGTCGACCACAACATAATGAAGACCCAAAACAAAATCCTCAACCACAAAAATGCTTCAAAAAAAATTTCCTCAAACATCCGCAACAGGCTATATTCACTTAGTCAGCCTTCTTGT
The DNA here is from genome assembly GCA_007258455.2 of Sequoia sempervirens. NCBI lineage: Eukaryota > Viridiplantae > Streptophyta > Pinopsida > Cupressales > Cupressaceae > Sequoia > Sequoia sempervirens. The sequence goes on along the minus strand of VDFB02137365.1, from coordinate 26,790,807 downwards.
ACTGTTAAAAAAATTTCAATCAACGAGATCTTCTAACTTGAACACCAATCAATATGAGGCTCTAAGATTCAAAGATAACATAATCCATACATCAAAATATATTCCATGAGATCCAAAACTCAAACTACTAATAGAAAATTTTCATATAAATCAAAAAACACAACTTTGTCGGATGCTCTGTTCTAGCTTGATAGTTAATCACAAAACTTCAATCTAACTTCTGGTATGAACAAATACTGATGTGCTGATTGAATCACTGACTAGGGTTTCCATCAATGGTAACACTAGATGACATGTGCAGTGTCTCTTGCCAAAAAAAAAGTTCACATACTTGTGTGAAGAAGGTAGGTGTGACATAAAGGCAGCCAAAGAAGGTCTGGAGAGAGAAAGATTGGCAGGAAGTGCTCCATGAGGTTACTTCTACTTTACATCACTAATTTGTAGTGATAGGACATGAGTCTAGGGGGAGCTAAATTGATATTTCATTCATCCATAGAGTTGAAGAAGGAGATCAATTTAGATAAAATAAGTTTCTAACGATTTGATGGTTGCACATTTATGGTCACATTCTAGCTATTTGAAATGCTCTCTAGATGGTAGGAGTATCAACAGATAATGGATAGTTAGCTACAACAATTGATATCAAAATTTGGTATCAGTTATTAAGGAAAAAGTGATGCAAATGCTCTGTTAAGAGAAATTCTCCTTGACAACAAGGATAAGATATTTGTATTAGGGGGAGCTGTTATTGGTATCAAATCAATGTTATACTTGATATAGTGTAGTCCAAGATATCATTTGGTGCATAGCACAAAGTGAAAAAATTCAAAATTTGTATCACATTGATAATCGGTATCAGGGCATGATATCACCAATAGATGTTTGGAATATATTTCAATTGGTACAAAGAATGTATCAAAATGTCTACAATTTGTATCTAACTTGATCATATTAGACATGTAATGGTATTCAAACTAGCATCATATATTATTAATTCGTATTGGGAAGTTGAAGAATATGGTATTGCCATTGTAGTAAAAGGTTTGAATTCAACAATTGGCATGAGAGAAAAAAATATTTTCAATTCATACGAGACAAAGGGGGAGAAAGGTCCCTTTGCCAATGCTAAGAGGAAGTGAAAGCTATAGCAGTATGGTGACCTATGATAAATAAGAGGAGAAATGATGAGAAAGTGCTCAAAATATTTGAGCATGGGAGACAAGAACTGAGTAATGCTCAAAGTAGAGCATAAGAGAGAAAGATGTGAAGATGCTCATAAGGATGAGCAAAGGAGAAGGTATATCCAAGGAGGATATTAGAGGACAACTAGACCCTTTGCACTACTTATCAAATGGGGAGAAAGTCATGCAAATGCTCAAAGAGGAGCATTGGAGAAAGTAAAAATAGGAGAAAGTAAATATGATACTGGTATAAATGTTTCATTGGTTAATTAGTATCATTGAAAATTTAAAGCTTTTTCATCAATGATAAAGGGGGAGATCATTAGAATACATTGTCACTGATGTCAAAAGGGGATTAGAGGAGAAGTGTGTTGATTTTGTGCAGAAGCACATAATGTTGTCATTAATGTCAAAGTGTCATTGATGTCAAAAAAGTGTGGAGTTGATCATGCATGGAGATGTTGGCATGATGTTAGTTTAGTGGTGTGCCTAGATGTGATGGAGATGTAGTGGATCTAGCTCTGGAAGTTATGGTATATGATGTTGATGAAAGAAGCATGAATCTACAAATGTTGCTAAGATTCTTAGATGTTGCATTATTGTCATGCAACATTAACATGAGGTTGTAGAGGGTTCTTCCAGAAGACAAAGGTGTAAATAGGATGCATATTTGATATGTGTTTTTTGAGTGCATTCTAGTGATGTGCTTTGCAAGTGGAGAAAGTGAAGAATGCACCTAGGAATGAATTATTTCCATCTTCATATGTTGTAGGGTTTATCTCTTAAACCCTAATTGGTTTATAGTCATGATGTCCCCAATATGTTCTTCTATCTTGAAGTTGACTATCAATAGCAGGTAATCGGTCACATAAGTTACAACTTATGTCATTGAAATCATGAGAGTGACTGGTCCCTCTACCTAGTACTCAATATTATAGATATCCAGTGTGTCAGGGTGACAGTTCAATATTGGCAGGAGTCAAGTAGGAATTTCTCTGATGGCCCGATGGTCACCTTGGTGATGTGACAACTTGTGATCAGTGAAAGAATGGGAGATGTCTCTTCGACATGGTGATGTAGAAAGTAGGTTAAACTTCATCGACATGACAAGTGCATATCAGTTAGAATTATCTTGGAGTCTCTTCAATGGCCCAATATCTATATGTCAGCATGTCATAGGTTTTCATAACTTAGTAAATTCCGATAAGAGGTTCTAAATTTCAAGTTTTAAGCGACTTGGTGATGGAGCGATAAGGAGTAAGGAAGTGCTTTGAGTGGGACCCAACCATAATGATGAGATGACAAAAGATGAAAAAGAAGACATGTGGCATGATGAGACTGGATAAATGGTAATCTGCATCCTTGTTGTGGATTATGATGTAGTGACATGGTAATAAGGTATACAACTGACATCATGAATGACCTTCATCAACATGATTGATGGTCATCAGTGAGACCTCTTTGAATGTTTCTTCAATACTATAATATGTGCTTGATCAGAGACAAAGATGTAGATTAGAAGGATTTTTGTGATTGTCTCTTCGCCAATCTGATGACCTTTGTATCAATGAGACAT
>VDFB02137365.1:26742253-26785752 GCA_007258455.2 Sequoia sempervirens | reverse complement strand
AACAAGTTATCGATCCCTATGTTTGATGGAACTAACTACAAATATTGGAAGGGGCATATGAGAGGATATATTATCTCTCTTTATTTCAAGACCTAGAAGGCTGTTGAGAATAAGTATACACTTTCGTCTGGTGGTGTGAATACTGCATATGAGATCTCTGCTTATGAAGAAAAGGAGAGGGTGAAGTATGTGATTTGTTGTGGTTTATCTAAAAATGAGTGTATCAAGGTTAATTCTTTGGACACTACATATGATGTCTAGAAGAAGCTGGAAGACATGTATGAAGGGAATGAAAAAGTGAAATTGACAAAGAGATTGATGGAAAAGTGTAGATTTGTGAACTTGAAAATGGAAGATGGTGAAGAATTTACAAGTTTCCTTCATAGGGTTGAATAGACTGCAAAAGAGGTTAGAAATCAAGGAGGAAAGCTAGCAGATGAAGACATAATAGAGAAAATATTAATCACCCTACCAGACTACTACAACGATAATATCTCGGTGATTTAAGAAATGTATGACCTTGAGAAGTACACCTTGGAACACTTGTTCGACACCCTACAAGTATTTGAATTGAGAAAGTTCTAGAAAGATGACAATATAGAAGAAAACATAGAAATGACATTTAAATCAATGAAGATTCAAGAGGCACCAGATAATGATGATGTTGATGAGTTGGAAGATAACTTAATTAGGAAGTTGAAGAAAGGTACCAGAAAGTATAAAAGTATGTATCCCTTTAAATTCTTTAGTTGTGGTAATATTGGTCATTATGCTTCAATATGTTTGAAGAGGGATGCACATAAAAATAACAAGGATTATAAGGATAAGGATAGGAAGGATAAGAAGTATAAGAAGTTTTACTATGTTAAGGAAGAGGTAGGTATTTCTGATGATGAATCTGAGAATGAGGTTGATGATAGTGAATGCTTATTCTTAGCTTTGGAAAATAAATTTGTATCCACTAACCCTAGAAAATGTGTAAGTAAGAAACCTTTGGAAGTTAAGAAGAATTAGATGGAAGGTACTCTGGTTACCACATTTCATGGAAGATAGGATGAAGACTACTGGGTAATTGACATTGGATGTTCAAATCACATGACCAGAGATAAGAGTAAGTTCACTCAACTTGAAAAATATGATTGTGGGTTAGTCATGTTCGGTGATGATTCAGGAGCTAAGATCTGTGGTAAAGATTCAATTAGTTTTGATGGAGTTCATAGTACTGATGATGTATATTATGTGAAGGGTTTGAGGCATAATATTTTGAGTGTTGTTCAAATGTGTAGTAATGGCTCTAAGCTTGTGTTTCAGAACAATACCTGTGAAATAAGAAAATAATCTAGAAATGGAGATATGATTGTTGCTGGAAGAAGAACTCATGGAAAATTCTATTAGCTGAAAGGAGTTGATGGTCATTGTCTTGTATCTTAGAGAAGTGAAAGTTGGTTATGGCACTAGAGAATGGGACATGTGAATTTTGATAATCTTTTCAAGATCAGTAAAAAGGAAATAGTTTAAGGACTACCTAGAATCACAAGACCTGCTAATGCTATTTGCATAAGTTCTCAACTGGGGAAGCAGACAAGATGTAGCTTTAAAGGAAAAGAATATTCTACTACTAGTATGTTGGAGTTGGTACATAATGATCTTTGTGGTCTGACTAAGATTGGAACCTTGAATGGTGATAGATATTTCATGTTGCTTATTGATGATTACACCTGAATGACATGGGTTGCTTTTTTTAGAGAAAAGAATCAAGCCCTGGATAGGTTTAAGGTAGTCAAAGAAAGAGTGGAGAATGAAGTAAATCTGAAAGTGAAATGTTTAAGATCAGATAGAGGTGGTGAATTCACTTCTGGTGAATTTAATGCATTATGTGAGATGCATGGCATAAAAGGATAGTATTATGCTCTGAGAACCCCACAATAGAATCGAGTAGTTGGAAGGAAAAATAGGACAGTACAGGAAGCTACTAGAACAATGATAAAAGAATATAATGTACCATATGTATATTGGAGAGAAGCAATACATATTGTTGTTTATGTTCTTAATAGAGTTCAGATCAGACACAACAACACAAGTACAACTTTTGAGTTATGGACTGGTAAGATTCCTACTATGAAATATTTCAAGGTATTTGGAATCAAATTATATATTAAAAGGGATGATGAAAATCTTGGAAAGTTTGATTCTAGATGTGATGAAGGAATATTTCTTGGATACTCTACCACTAGCAAGGCATACAAATGCTTTAACAAAAGATTAAGGAAGATCATTGGAACTTGTGCTAATGTGAATGTTGATGAAGACATATACAGACCTATTGAGATAAGTGAAGTTGAACCTAATGATCCTATCTATGGACATCTACCTGAAGAAAATAAGGAGAAGGAAGAATAAGAAGAAGAAGAAGAAGAAAATGAACCAGAACCTATTGCTAGGACTCCTAAATATGTACAAAAGAATCATCTAAAAGATTAGATAATTGGAGACAAGAGTGAGGGTGTAAAGTTAAGAAGTAGAGTTGCAGCTGAGGTAAATTTTTGTTTACTCTCTAAAATAGAACCTAAATTTATAAAAGAAGCACGTTAAGATGAAAGTTTGATGAGAGCTATGAAAGAGGAATTACAGCAAATAGAGATGAATAAGACATGGGAACTAGTCCCTACACCTATGAACAGGGATGTGATTGGTTCACAATGGGTGTTTCGAAACAAACTGAATGAAAATGGAGAAGTAGTAAGAAATAAGGAAAGATTGGTATGTAAAGGATATTCACAAGTTGAAGGAATAGATTTTGAGGAAAAAATTTCTCATATGGCTAGAATGGAAGCTATCATAATTTTTTTAGCATTTTCTGCACACAAGGACTTCAAAGTATATCAGATGGATGTTAAGTCAGCCTTTCTGAATGGTGAGTTGGAGGAAGAAGTATACATGGAGCAACCTGAAGGGTTTTAGCTGTCTAACAAGCTAGACATGTTTTGTAAATTAAAGAAGGCATTGTATGGATTGAAGCAAGCTCCTAGAGTTTGGTATGCAAGACTAGACAAATATCTGACAAAGCAAGGATTCAACAAAGGTTCTGCTGATAGAAACCTCTACTTCAAAGTGCAAGGTAATAAGATGTTGATTGTAGTAGTTTATGTTGATGACATCATTTTTAGAGGAAATGAAGGCATGTGTAAAAAGTTTGCTAAAGAAATGCAAAAAGAATTTGAGATGTCTATGATTGGTGAATTGAATTTATTTCTTGGTCTACAAGTGAATCAAACTAACAAAGGGATATTCATTTTGCAATCTAAGTATGTAAAAGAGTTGTTGAAAAAGTTTGGGATGGAGGATTCTAAACTGGTTCATACTCCTATGGTAACCAGATGTAAACTGAGCAAGGAAGATGAATCTGCTAAGACTAATCAGAGCAAATACATATCCATGATTGGAAAACTATTGTATCTCACTGCTACTAGACCAAATATTCTGCATGCAGTGTGTTTAGTTGCTAGATTCCAAGTAGATCCTAGAGAATCAAATCTTATGGTTGTAAAAATAATATTTAGATATCTTAAAGGTACACCAGATTATGGACTATGGTACCCTAAGAGTAATGATTTCACTCTGAGTGCTTATACATATGCTGATTGGGTTGGATGTGTAGATGACTGAAAGAGTTCCAGTGGTGGTGCATTCTTTCTTAGTGGAAGACTAGTTTCATGGTTGAGTAAAAATCAAGACTCTGTTTCTTTATCCAATGCAGAGGCTAAATATATTGTTGCAACATCCTATTGTACACAAGTTTTGTGGATGAAGAAAACTCTGAAAGACATTGGTGTGATATGTGATGAAACTACTTCTATTTTTTATGATAATACAAGTGCAATAAAATTTTGAAGAACTCAGTTATGCATTGAAGAAAAAATAACATATCTATCAAGTATCATTTTATGAGAGAGAAAGTGTTGGAGAATGAGATCAAATTGCAGTATCTAACTACAAAGGAATAGATTACAGAGATATTTACTAAGGCTCTTCTGAAGGATACTTTCAAGCATCTTAGGGAGAGTTTGGGGATCATTGTCCCTCCTAACTAGGTTCACATGAAGGTGCATCAATCCAGTGAATTCATAGATTCTTCATTTATCTGGATTGTTTGAAGGGTCTACTCCGTAGGGGGAGAAGAAAAGATTTCCATTGTTGCAGTATGAGTGTACTCCTAAGGGGGATAAATAAGAGTAGTTGTTCTTTTCCATTGATGTGAAAAGGGGAGAAAAGTTTATGTGTTTCCATCAATGACAAAGGGGGAGATTGTTGCAAGTATGAGCTTGTCTAATGGTGTTGTCATTAATGTTGTCATTGATGTGAACACTATTCAACATGTTATAGATTTTACATGTATCATTGAGATGTTGAGATGTGGAGATATCTTTATGGTGTTATAGATATGTTGGTTTGATGAGTTTCCAACTTCTTTTGAGAAAATTAATAAAGAAGAGAAGTTAGAGTCTTGGGTGTGTTCAATGTGTACTCCGGTACATGCTCTACATTTCCCCTGAGTTGATCCTATGCCTATGCAGATCTAAAGGCATGTTGATGGTGATTTGATGATGATATAGTCTGAGTTTCAGTTTTTGGTCAGATGGTACATGAAAGTTGTGTCCTCCAGTTTGTGTGTTCCTTTGGTAGAGTAAGTGTTTTGTGGACTAGGAGAATTTTTTTTTCTCTACATTTCTCCACTATTTTGTTTTAGATCATACATATTTGGTAGATTTATTTGAAGGTCTTTCCAATGCTCTGGTGAAGAGGTTTAGAGTTTGGTGATTCAAAAATCATGTTTTATTATTTTTGTGTGTGTTTGCACAGCCCAGATTGACTAGTGAAAGGAGTTCAATGTTTGAAGCCTATTGTTTTTGCTATGGATGTATCTGGAAGATTGTGAGATGTATTCTCATGCATAATGAAGCATGTTGTGTCATCCACGAGTCATCTTCTTGTTGGGAAGCATGTGCATCATTGATGAGTTTTTGTTTTCATTACGTTTGGCTGGCCTAGTGTTTACACTTCATTCAAAGAATAAAATTTAATTGAGGAATCATGTAGAAGATTCAAGAATATTATTTTTATGTCTTTATTGGTCCACTCTTATTCAGTTCCACCATGGGAATTTAGAGTTGCTGACCCAATTTGAATTTATTAAATGGTGTATTGTGGTCGACCTTGGTAAATGTTTCTAAGGTTGAGAATGGTATAAAATTAAGGTGAGTTGTGAAGAATTGGATGACAGTGTGATGCAAAGTGAGAAAAGTGTGCCACAAATCATAAGAGAAGAAGTTTGTGTGAGTGAGGTGTGATAGAAGTTTTTTCAGTGTGCTGAAGGCAGCGAATTGAAGGTTTTTCTAATCCTGCGAATGTGCTTTAATTGTTGTGGTGGATCTTTTGTTCTCTTTTGTATCTATAGGTAGTGAACCTCCCTATTAGACAGTGAGTCCTTTGTAGGAAATGATCCTTTGTACTTGTACAATGACTCCTCTTCTGGGCAGTGAACCCTTGGTAGTGAGCCTTTATATTCAATTTATAATCTTTATATTTTGAGTTAACCCTCATAGTGGTTTTTCCCTTATTGGGTTTTCCATGTAAAAATCTAGTGTTCATTGTGTTGATTTACTTTCTGTTATCTATGTTTCATGCTCATACTTAATAACATAATAAGTGATAAATTTTTAAGTTTGAGTTTGAGTGACAATTGTTTCACCCTTCTCTTTCAGTTGACCAACACCTGTTTAACATGGAAAAGATCGATAACACAAATCTAAAGAATGCTAATTTGACGGTGGTAATTTTAAGGTGCTAACAAGATCAATGAATAACTCACATCCTTGTTGTGAGTTGTGTGGTGATTGGTAGACTTTTCAGATGTCAAACAAGTAACAAATCAAAGAGAACGGTAGATAATAGGTGAGACTATATTGAATTTATCTTCAACAGAGTGACATGATGTGATGAGGGCGCAGCCCGAGACTTAGAAAATAACCCACAAACAAGAGAATAATTTTATTATTCAGAAAATGGAGCTTCTTACATGCAGAGGATCTCAAATCCCCAAGTTCTACAACACATGCAAGGTACAGAAATATACAGAATAACCCTTTCGCAATATGCGAGCTTGTCCCCAAAAAGTTACCCAAAAATTAGAAAATCGCTCATAAATAGAGCTCCTCATTAGTTTGGAGCCAAGACAACATTCAAATTTGAGTTTAGGCGGTTTGGCACCAAAAATTACAACTTGAAGTTCAAATTTCAAAAGTAAATTTGCAATTGTATCTTCTAGAAAGTGCACCAACTTCCCAGGGCCATAACTTTTGATCTGGGACTCCGATTTGCAAACCATTTAAACCGTTGGAAAGGTCTCGAAGTCAATAACACGCTCAAAATTTGCTACACCAATTTTGGCCAATTTTGGGGCTGATCCAGAAGCTCTAAGTGCCTCAAATCTAACTCAAAATATTTTCAGGTGCAAATCTGGGAAACTAAAACTGCAATATCTTTCAACCCAGGAACCAAAAATAAAAACCATAAATTGGGAATTTCATTATGATGAAAAGGGTATCCAACAATGTATAAACATCTAAAAACTAAGAAACTTGAAATTTAACTATTTTTGGGTGATGCAAGATTGCCCTTCCACCACTAGATGCTCCTGCATCAGACACCCAGGGTAATTTGAGAAGTGACCCCGTCACATCTCAGATGGTTGAGGAAAACCCAACCGCTCAACCACTGCCTTAGATAGCCAGGATGAATCTTCCACAGGCCTTCCTCTCCATTTCACCATATATTCTTCATACTGCCTGTTTTTGGTACTCCTTCCCACACGACTATCCAAGATTGCTTCAATCTCCTCCCTTTCTAAAGTAGGTGATGGAATGCCATACTGCCCTATTGCTGGTGCTTCCTTCGTTCCACCTTCATGATACTCTATCAAATCTGAAATGTTGAACACATAAGAAATGTAGATTCCATCAGGCAACTCTACCTCATATGCATTCCCTAAATCATGCTTCTTCAAAATCTTACAGGGACCGAACTTCTTCATCTTCAATTTGTCATATGTTCCTACTAGAAACCTTTCTTTCCTCAAGTGGACCATCACGTCATCACCAATCTGAAACTCCTTATACCTCCTCTTTTGATCTGCCTTAGCCTTATACTGCATATTCATCTTGTTAAAATGTTCTCTTACCTTCTCATGTATATCCTTGATGTGTTCTGCAAAATCTTCGGCTTCAACACTTCTTTTCTTTTCTTGGTCCATCTTTCTCAATTCTGGAGCTATTCTGGGGCTACCTCCATACACAATCTAGAATGATGATCTACCAATGCTTCTGTTGACAAAATTGTTGTAAGAAAATTATGCCTGGGGTAAGATCAAGTCCCATCCCTTGGGTTTATCTCTTACCAAACATCTCAGTAGGTTACCCAGACTCCTGTTAACAACCTCTGTCTGCCCATCTATTTGTGGATGGTGTGCAGAACTGAACTTCAACTTTGTCTTTAGCTTCTTCCACAAGGTCCTCCAAAAGTACCCCACAAATTTGGTGTCAACATTTGAAACAATACTCTTTAAGTGCACTATGTAGCCTCACCACTTTCAAGAACAAGTCAACAATGTGGACTGTGATCATGGGGTCTTCTCGACATGGAAATGTGCCATCTTTGAAAACCTATCAACCACCACAAAGACTCAATCATTCCCTTATTGTGTCCTTGGCAAACCAAGAACAGATTCCATACTTATATCCTCCCATGGCCTCTCTAGTACAGGTAAGGGCTGATATAACCCTCAGATATTGCTCTCACCCCTTTAGCCATCCTGGACATACCCTATAGCTTTGTACAAACTTCTTCTGCCATCCCGTGACAACTGAGGCCAATAATAATGCTCACCGATAATGGCAATGGTCTTATCCCGACCAAAATGTCCTGCCATTCCTCCACTATGCTTCTCCTTTATCAGGTTCTCCCTCATGGAACTCCTCAGGATACACAATTGACTTCCCTTAAATAACATGCCATCCTGGATTATGAAATCCAACCACCTTGTACTATCCACTGTAACAGGTTCCTTGCAAGCTTTCCAAGCCTCTGCAAAATTAGGATCTTCTACATACAATGTCTTGAGTTCATTGAACCCAACCACTTCAATCTGCATCTTTGTCACCAATGTATGCCTCCTACTTAAGGCATCTACAACCTTATTTGACTTCCCACTCCTATGTTTCAAAACAAAGGTATAACTCTGCAAAAACTCTACCCATTTCATATGCCTCTGATTTAATTTTCCCTGACTATTTATGTACTACAAGGCCTAATGATCAGTATATAGAACAAATTCCTTCGGCAACAAATAATGTATCCATTTCTTTAATGCTTGAACTATTGCATAAAATTCCTGATCATATAGAGAATACTTTCTCTTGGCATCATTTAACTTTTCCCTAAAATAGGCAATGGGCTTACCTTCTTGGCTCAACACTGCTCCAATGGCACAACCACTGGCGTCACAATCCACCTGAAACACTTTGTTGAAATCTGGGAGGGATAGAATAGGTTGCTCTATCACCTTCTGCTTCAACAGTTCAAAACTTTTTGCCACTCCAATGCTCCACTTGAATTCTTTTCTATCCCCTCTCATTGTTTCAGTCAGGGGTCCACAAATACTACTAAAGTTTCTAATGAACTTTCTATAAAAACTAGCCAAGCCATGGAAAGATCTCACCTTAGTAGCAATTCTTAGGGTTAGCCATTCCAGAATAGCCTTCACCTTCTTTGGGTCCATCTTGAGACCTTCTGCTGAGACAACAAACCCCAAGTACACTAACTCCCTCTTCACAAAAATGCACTTCTTCAGATTAATCAATAGTTTCTCTTCTCTTAACTTCTCAAAGACTCTGAATATGCATCAGATGCTCATCCAATGTCTTACTGAAAATCAAAATATCATCTAAATACACAATAAAAAAACTTCCAAGAAATTCTTTTAGTACCTCATTCATGAGCTGCATGAATGTGCTTGGTGCATTGGTTAGCCCAAAAGGCATGACTAACCAGTCGTACAAGCCCTCTTTGGTCTTGAAGGCAGTCTTCCATTCATCTCCCTCTCGAATCCGGATCTAGTGATATTCACTCTTCAAGTCAATCTTTGTGAAGTACTGAGCTCCACTCAAATAGTCCATCAGGTCATCCATCCTTGGTAGGGGAAATCTGTACTTGATTGTTATCTTGCTTATGGCTTGAGAATCTGTACACATCCTCCACTCTCCATCCTTCTTTGGTGCTAGTATTGTAGGTACTGCACATGGACTCAAACTCTCCTGTATCAAACCCTTTCTCAACAACTTTGAACTTTGCTCATTCAACTCCTCATTTCACTGAGTCATTCTATGACGCCCTTGCTTGAAAAATCGCTCCGTGAATCAAGTCAATTTCGATGACCGATTCTCCTTACAGTGGTAAAACCTCGTACATTATCAGAAACAATATCCTCAAACTCATTCAACATCCCAGAAACTTCTTCTGGAACCTTCTCACTATCCTCCTTACTGAGTCTAGGAATCAATGCATAACACACAAGCTCATGCTTCATATATTCTAAATTTTTCTTCCATCTACATAAACAAATTCTAAAGCACTATTGCATACCTTTTCTTCGGTTCCTTCGTGGGTCTCAACTTGTGATGAACCCCATCCTTTGTCAAGGAATAAGTGTTTTCATGGCCATCATGTAGAGCTCACTTATCGAACTGCCATGGCCTCCCCAACAACATGTGACATGGATCCATGGGGATGATATCACAAAGTACCTCATCATGGTAGCTCCTAATCTTGAACTTTACTTGGCACTGCTCATTGACCAAAACTTTGTGGTCTTTAACCAGCAACTGGACATGCATATGGTGCTCTTCCTTCAAATTAACTTTTAGACCATCTCTTTAGAAACCAGGATTATCAGTGCTCCCCACCATCAATAATAATGACATCACAAATATTTTCCTTCACACTTGCACCTTGTGCTTTTAAATAGATTCTTCCTCTATTCTCGTTCTTTTCCTCGCCACTAGGGCTCTCCTAATCACTAGGGCTTCTCCTTTCAAAGATCATCCTAATGTTCGATTTATTCTCCCTTTATTTGTATGTAATTAACCCTTCCATGATCCTTTTCTCTCGCCTTTTGTCGCAATTCTTTCCTGGCGGGCGGGCATTATCCATAGGGCTCGGCGGTCTTCTTCACCGAAACATGTTCCCTTCCAAACCACCTTCTGATCCTACCATATTCCCCTATCCCTTCAATTCTTTTGATCACCTCACCGCTTTTGACTTCAGCGGGCGGAAGTTAGTTTGCCCCTTTGGCTTTTAGCTGGTACCCATGATCTTCTACTTTTTCATCATCATTTCGCTTCCCCGTCTTCCGACCGCTTCCCTTCCACCTCTTTGATCTCCCTATCCTTGTTTCAACGAGACCAGCCTTCTTCCACCTTCAGAGCAAACTGATACACATCCTCAATAGTGGTCATTCTGACTAGGCTTAACTCCTCCTGAATGCTTGGTCATAACCCATTAAGATATCGAGCTACCTTCTCCTTATTGGCCTTTTTGTGACCCGTTCTGATGATTATCTTGTGAAAATATATAGTATATTCTTCACAGATCTGCTTCCTTGCTTCAACCCTTGCAATTTCTTCAACATATCTAACTTGTAGTCCACTGGTATGAACTGCTTCTTTAGTTTCTCTACCATGCAATCCCATCTGGTGATATTTCTTTTTTCTCTTTGATTTCTTTCCAACTGGACCTCTTTCCACCAAATACTGGCATAGCCCTTCAGCTTCATTTTTGCAAACTTAACTCGATCTGGTTCCTCTATTTCCTCATATTCAAAATATTCTTCTAGCTCATTGATCCAGTCGATCAACTCTTCCGGGTTCAAACTTCCAGAATAACTGGGGACTTCTACTCTGGGTCTTTTCCTGATCTTCGAAATGGCCCTTATTAGCCGCATTTCATCTTGATCAATTGCTTCTTCTTCCTCTTCTACATCTGAACCTTCTTCCTCTACTTCATCACTTTCCTCCCTCGGGTTTAACCCTCTTCTCAACTGCTCTTGTAACACATCAATCTGTCTCTGGAGGGCTGCCAGTGCATCTCTTCCACCAGTATTTCTGCCACCTCGACCACCTCTGGCACCACCACGCCTACCAGATACCACTCTTGGAGGCATCTTTCTTGACCTCGACCCACAACCACAGTCTTGGTGCGAACTGCCTCACAATCGGTGATTTGTCCACATGCTCAAGAAAACTCACTCTGATACCACTTGATGAGGGCGTAGCCCGAGACTTAAAAAATAACCCACAAACAAGAGAATAATTTTATTATTTAGAAAATGGAGCTTCTTACATGCAGAGGATCTCAAATCCCCAAGTTCTACAACACATGCAAGTTACAAAAAACTACAGAATAACCCTTTCACAATATGCGAGCTTGTCCCCAAAAAGTTACCCAAAAATTAGAAACCTGCCCATAAATAGAGTTCCTCATTAGTTTGGAGCTAAGACAACATTCAAATTTGATTTTAGGTGGTTTGGCACCGAAAATTACAACTTGAAGTTCAAATTTCAAAAGTACATTTGCAATTGTATCTTCTAAAAAGTGCGCCAACTTCTCGGGGCCATAAATTTTGATCTGGGACTCTGATTCGCGAACCGTTTGAACCGTTGGAAAGGTCTCGAAATCAATATCGCACTTGAAATATGCTATGCCAATTTCAGCCAGTTTTGGGGCCAATCCGGAAGCTCTAAGTGCCTCAAATCTAACTCAGAAGATTTTCAAGTGCAAATCTGGGAAACTAAAACTACAATATCTTTCAACCTAGGAACCAAAAATAAAAACTATAAATTGGGAATTTTATTATGTCGAAAAGGGTATCCAAAAATGTAAAAACATCTAAAAACTGAGAAACTTGAAATTTAACTATTTTTGGGTGATACAATATTGCCCTTACACCACTAGATGCTCCTGCATCATGATGAATACCCCCAAGATCGATGATGGTGATTTGAACGACCGTTTATCTAATAGTTAGGGTTCATTGAATGAGGAATGAAGGATCATGGCATGAAAGGAGAGGATCGATAACCAAAATTAAAAAGAGGAGATCTGAAATGACTATGATAGTATGAACAAGGATTTGGAATGTAACCAACACTGGAGAAAAAATTTAATTGGCCCAAGTACACCTACAACCAATGAAAATAAATATTTGATCTTCTAGGCAGTGGAATAGATTGCAAAGATGATCAAGATTAGAATTAGATCAAATGAACATAACTCATTTAATACATATCTAATTCTGAGGGTTTGATATAGAGAATAAGGGAGAATTCTTAGCACCAAAATTGAAAGATGGGTAGCTCAATGCAAGATATGGTGATATCTGATCAGATGTCTCTATGATGGGTTGGATAGTGTGTGTGTGTGGCTTGAGGTATAGGTAGCTTGATAGTGAAGTTTGCAAGCTAAGGAAACCCTAGCAAAAGGATCGAGGAGATCTGAATGGTGGTGAGAATATCAAGGAACAGATTGTTGATTAGTGGAGTTCAAAAGAAAAAAGAAGATAATCTAAGAATTATTGATGTAGTTGCATCTGATGTGAGTGTGAGAAGTCTGCAAGTGCACATAGTGCTGAAGAGAGTTATGTATTTTTTAGTGTGCAATAGATGCAAAAAGAGAAGAGAGTGTATAGTGTAGGTGTGTGAGACACTATAGAAAGGGAAATAGTTGTAATGCACCAACATAGAATAGTGATTGTTATATGTGTAGAGGAGATTGCAAAGCAAGGGTGTGATGCTGATATTGCAACTTTAGTAGTAGAGAGTGAGTTGTAGAAAGTGAAACAATGTATTGAATGTAATGATGCATTATAGGTTTTGTAGAACATAATAATTTTCTTACTTGAATTTTTAATCCTTCAGAGGTTTTTGCCTCATTGTACTGAGTTGTGGCTAAGTTTAGGGGATTGTAGTCTCCTTGGAGTTGTAGCTCCTAAACCAAGGTGTTGTAGCATCCTTGAAGTTGTAGCTTCTAAATTAGGTTGTTGATGCTTCCTTGCGTTGTAGCCCTAAAAAATTGTAACAAAGATTTCATTTGTGAAGTTGGATTTGAGTAGTAGACTCAAACAACCTTTGTCACCGTGGTTTTTCCCATTGTGGGATTTCCATGTACATATGGTGTTATGTGATGTTTTTGTGTCCATGCATATTTATGTCACTTTATGTTTAGTATCTAAACATTGGGTAGTTAAGGAAGTAATTTGCATAAAATTTTTGAGAGCTAAAGTTATAGTATCTTCTGATTCACCCCCCTCTCAGTAGATCATTTTGTTCCAACAATTGGTATTAGAGCCTTGATTCCCTAGGAGAAGCTTAATCAATTCAGGTAGATCTTCGAAGAGTGAACACAATGGTTAGTCAAGAAATTTCATTTGCATATGATGGACCTATCTTTCATGGATCAAGATATATTTTTTTGAGCTCATTGATGGAAGGATATTTGGGATCCATAGGATTTGATTTTTGGATGTTCATTGTAAATGGATATACAATTCCTACTACATCTCCAATAACTGAAGTTGAAATGAAGACATATGAGGATAATTCTATAGCAAGAGATATAATTCTTCATGGATTGTCAAGTTCTGTGTTGGTCGAATTCTTGCATTGTCAAACAACACATGAAGTCTTGAACAAGTTTAAGAGAATGTATGAAGATGATGGTAAAGAAGAAATGAAGGCATTGACTCAGAAATACGAAAGTGAACCTGAAAGTCTGAGTATAAGTGAAGCTACAACATGAAATGATGAAGAAGAAAAATGTACATCTAGATCACAAGAGAACACTAAAGAGAAAGTTGATTCCTTCGTAAGATCAAGAAATGGCTTCGAGAAAAATAGAGAAAATCAAAATCATTTTGTTTCTAAATTTTTTTATGATGAAGTAAATGATTTTGATAAGGAAAAGGACAGTAAAAATAATCTGCACATAAGAAGAGAAAGTGGGTCATGTGACACAAATGGCGGATCAGATGATGAACTTGGAATTTTCTATGGGTTGACCTATTTCCAATGACCTCTAATGAAGAGATTGAGAGGTCTGATAAAGATGAAGAAGCTGAAACCTCTAGTCAATAAGAAGAAGTGGACCTTGAAGGGAGACTCATTTGTGCTCTAAATGAGGTTAAAAGTATGAAGAAGGAGAATGAAGAAAAAAAGGTGCATGCACAGAAAGAGATAGATAGACTAACTAAAAGCCTTGAATATTCTAACCAAATGATAGTTAGTTTGAAAACAAAAGTTGAGGAAGCTAAAAGGACAAAAGATGTAGTTAAATCTAAACTACAGTCTAAATCAGATGAGAGCATGAAGCTAGAAGCAAAGATAGTTGCTTTGTGAAGAGATTTTGAAAAAGACAAGGAGCGTATTGATAATGGTTTGAAGTTGAAGGGTGGCTCTGAGATACTTGATGAATTGGTTAGATCACAAAATCCATCAAAACCTAAATAGAAGATAGGTGTTGGATTTGAGAAAGGAATGAGTTCCTCTACTTATACTTCTGCAAACTTATATGACAAATTTAGAGCAAAAGAAAGTAGCTACACAAAGAAAGAGGAAGCCAACACAAGTTGTCCCAAACAAAATACCTTTGGGAATAGAATATAAAGAAAAGGTGCTGCTAAGATGAAGAAGAAAGCCGAAGAAGGAAAGAGAACTATTGCAAACAAGAAAAAGAATAATTATTCAATTCTTGCTTACTAGAAGAAGATGACCACATCAGAGAAGAAGATGAAGAAATCAGTTCCAAGGTATCAAACAAAAATAAAAAACATTATGGGAGCTGATGCAAATGGAACCCCAAGGATGAGATATGCAAAGAAGTCAGATCGAAGAAGACCTTCTCATGCTATTCAGAGGAATGTTATGACCAAGTACTCCCCATTTTTTAATGGTTTCTACTATGCTTGTAATCAGTATCATCATAGAGCTAGTGATTATAGGGCTGCACCTAATGGGAGCACAAAACATATGCATATAAATTCATTTCCTCCTATAAGGAATATGTATGTAGTATGCTACAAGTGTGAAAAATTTGGTCACATAGTTAAATATTGAAGATTAGATCATATAAGACCTGTAGTACAGAGCAAGAGGAAGAATACAAGGAAGGATACATCTTCCAGAGTGAACAATGCTTCACATACTTGTGTGAAGAAGGTAGGTGTGACAAAAAGGTAGTCAAAGAAGGTCTAGAGAGAGAAAGACTAGCAGACAACAGTCAATGAGGTTGCTTCTACTTTACATCACTAATTTGTAGTGATAGGACATGAGTTTAGGGGGAGCTAAATTGATATTTCATTCATCCCTAGAGTTGAAGAAGGAGATAAAGTCAGGTAAAATAAGTTTTAAAAATTTCTAGCAACTTGATGGTTGTATATTTATGGTCACATTCTTGATGTTTGAAATGCTCTTCAAAGGGTAAGAATATAAGTAGATAGTGGATAGTTATCTGCAACAATTGATATCAACATTTGGTATTATTTATTAAAGAAAAGTTGATGCAAATTCTCTATTAAGAGAAATGCTCCTTGACTACAAGGAGAAGATATTTGTATTAGGGGGGTTTGCTATTGGTATCAAATCAATGTTATACTTGATACAGTGCAGTCCAGGATATCATTTGTTACATTGCAAAAAGTGAACACATTTACAATTGGTATCATATTGATAATTGGTATTAGGTCTTTATATCATCAATTGATGTCTGGAATATATTTCAATTGGTACAAAGCATGAATTGTAATATCTACAATTGGTATCTAACCTGATCATATCAGAGCATGTAATGGCATTCCAACTGGCATCAAATATTGTTAATTGGTATAGGGTAGTTGAAGCATATGGTATTGCCATTTCACTAAAAAGTTTGAATACAACAATTGACAGAGAGAAAAAATTGTTTTCAATTCATATCAGTCAAAGGGGGGAGCGAAATCCCTTTTCCATTGCTAAGAAGAAGTGAAGGCTACAACAGTATGGTGACCTATGATAAAGAAGAGGAGAAAAGATGACCAAGTGCTCAAAATATTTGAGAATGGGAGACAAGAAGTGAGAAATGCTCAAAGTAGAGTATAAGAGAGAAAGATGTAAAGATGCTCATAAGGGTTAGAAAAAGAAAAGGTATGTCCAAGGAGGATATTAGAGGAAAGAGAGACCCTTTTCACTACTTTTCAAAGGGGGAGAATGCTTTGAATAGGAGTGATCCCTTTTCCATTAATTTCAAAGGGGGAGAAAGTCATGAAAATACTCAAAGAGAAGCATTGGAGAAAGAAACAATAGAAGGAGAAAGTAAATATGATAGTGGTACAAATAGTTCATTGGTTAATTAGTATCATTGAGAATTTAAAGTTTAGCCATCAATGACAAAGGGAGAGATTGTTGGAATATGTTGTCATTGATGTCAAAAGGGGATTAGAGGTGAAGCATTATGATTCTATGTAGAAGCACATAATTTTGGCATTAATTTCAAAGTTTCATTGATGTCAAAAGAGTGTGGAGTTGATCATGCAAGGGAGATGTTGACATGATGTTAGTTCAGTGGTGTTCCTAGATGTTATGGAGATGCAGTGGATTTGGCTCTAGAAGTTATGGTACAAGATGCTGATGAAAGAAGCATGATTTTGCAAATGTTGCTAAGTTTCTCATATGTTGCATTATTGTCATGCAACATTAACATGAGGTTGTAGAGGGTTCTTCTAGAAGAAAAAGGTGTAAATAGGATGCAGATTTGATATGTTTTTTTAGTGTATTCCAGTGATGTGCCCTGCAAGTTGAGAAAGTGAAGGATGCACCCAAGAATGAATTATTTCTACCTTCAAGTGTTTTAAGGTTTATCTCTTAAACCCTAATAGGTTTAGAGTCATGGAATCCTCAATATGTTCTTCTATTTTGAAGTTGACTATAAATAGCAGGTAACTAGTCACATAAGTTACAACTTATGTTGTTGAAATCAGGAGGGTGACCTATCCCTCTACCTAGTGCTCAAGGTTACACATATCTAGTGGGTCAGGGTGACAGTTCAATATCGGCAGGAATAAAATAGGAGTTTCTTTGATGGCTCGAAGGTCACCTTTTTGATGTGACAATGTGTGATCAGTGAAAGAATGGGAGATGTCTCTTCAACATGGCGATGTAGAAAGCAGGTTAAGCTTCATCGGCATGACAAGTTCATATTAGCAGGACTTGTCTTAGAGTCTCTTCGATGGTCTGATATTGATATGTCAGCCGTGTCACAGGTTTTCATAACTTAGTAACCTCCTACAAGAGGTTCTAATGTTCCATTTTTTAGCGACTTGGCGATGGAGTGATAAGGAGGAAGGAAACACTCAGAGTGGGACCCATCCATAATGATGAGATGATAGAAGATGAAAAAGTGGACATGTGGCATGATAATGCTTTATAAATTGTAATTCACATCCTTTTTATGGATTACGATGTAGTGACATGGTGATGAGGTGGACAAGTGACATCATTAATGGCCTTCATCGACATGACTGATGTTCATCGATGAGACCTGTTCAAATGTTTCTTCGATAGTTTGATATGTGCTTGATCAGAGAGAGAGATGTAGAATGAAGGGAGTTTCATGATTGTCTCTTTGACAATCCAATAACCTTTCCATCAGTGAGACATCAATAGTTCGGTAGGATGTTGAAGCATGTCTCTTCGACATGGAAATGAGAGAATGGTTGCCGACTGTGGGACCCAATAAAGTGGACATGGAAATGAGATCCAATGAGATGAGAATCAATGGTGTATGTGGACAGTGATGTTTGGTGACATTAGTAGGTGTATACACGATAGTTTTTTGCATACCCCACTGAGAATTCAATGAGCCCAATGAAGACCCATGAGGCTAGCAGGAAATGGTGAAGATTGATCCTTGGAGATCAGATGATGCTTGTTACAAAGTTTGGTGGGACTAGACTAAGTGAAAGGTGACAAAGTTGAGGATCATGTGCATTGATGGTATAGTCAGAAAGTGAATGAAAGGATGACACATGGCAGAAAATGATAGTGGATGGTGAGATGTGGTGACACGCTGGCGTGGGGACCACTTGTCTACAGTAGCAAATGGTATCATTGTGACAAAGCCATATCGATGAGAGTGGAGTTGATGTCTCTTCAATAGCTCGATGGATATCTCATAAGTGTGTCATTTGTGTATCAATAGGATTCTAGAAGATGTCTCTTCAATGAAGCGATAAGGCGATAAGCTAAGTGGGGCTCGATAGGATGGTGATGATGGTGGATCATGACAAATGTTGACATGTGGTGAAGATTGATTGCTCAATATTCTATTTTGCATTGGTTTTGTGAATTAGCTATTGATGACATGGAGGATAGATGACATGTGATCCCATCCAAATGTCAAAGTGAGATCCATCTATCAAAGAGAGAAGTTATCAAGTCTCTTCGATGTAATGATGCACAATGGTCATAAGGTGACAGTCAATGGATGGACAAGATTGAAAACATAAATCTAAATAATTCCAATTCAACGGTGGTAATTTAAAGGTGTTGAAAAGATCAATGGACAATTCACATCCTTGTTGTGAGTTGTGTGGCAATCGGTAGACCCTGCGTATGAAAAGCAAGTAGCAGATCAAAAAGAATGGTGGAAATAGGTGATACTATAGTGAATGTCTCATCGATAGAGTGACATAATGAATACCCCAAGATTGATGATGGTGATTTGAATGACTGCTTATCTGACGGTCAAGGTTCAATGAATGAGGATCAAAGGATCATGGCACAAAAGGAGAAGATCAATGGCCATAATTCAAAAGTAGATATGTGAAATGGCTACGATAGTGAGAATGGGGGTTTGTACAATAACCAACACTAGAGAAAGACTTTAATTGGTACAACTACACCTACGACCAATGAAAATAAAGATTTGATCTTCTAGGTGGTGGAACTGATTGCAAAGATGATCGAGATTAGAATCAAATCGAATGAATAGGAGAAATCATTCAATAAATATCTGATTCTTAGGGTTTGACAGAGAGAATAAGAGAAAATTATCTGTACCAAAATTGAATGATGGACGGCTCGATGTGTTGGTTTTTTTTTAAGAACTAAACTTAATCTCAGTCTTTACCTATGAATTTTCAACAACTCAATCATCAACAAGGTTGAGGATTGTCCAACACTTAAGTACAGAAATTAGTACTTCACTTCTTCTCTTTGGTCTCTGTGAAACCCAAGGGGGTAATCCTATGCATACTCATAATATCTCACATTAGGTCATGAGTAGTTCCTCACATAGATGCACTACCTCAAAAAACTCACCTCATCAAAGGCTTCGCAGACCTTAGGTGGAAGTGTTACTAGTTTCAGGGAATGCGTTTATATACTTAAAGTTAGGGCAATGTAGTTTGGAGTATTTTATGAATCTGTCTTCATCTTGAGTCCTATACCAAATTCATTACTAGCCCAGTTGGCCATAAGATAAACAAATAAAACAATTAGTTCCTTATCTAAGGGAGAAGCGAAGTCATAACTTGTAATCAATCAGTAATACAATTCTGATTGAACATCAAAAATTAGTGGAATATTAGAATGCCACTTTGTAACATCTAACTCACAATTTTTTAGAATATCACTTCCTTACTAAATCCTATATCCTTTTCTAACAAACTAATGGCCTTATTTTAGCATTTAATCAACTCATTGAACTGAAGGATAAAACATGCTCATTCATTTGGTGCAAATGACAGAAGACAAATGAAATCATAATTAACAACTTCATTCATAACTTGGGAAAAAATACATAAGAGAGCAACATTTTAGAACTAACATTCTTCTTCATTTATGATATTCCTTTGTAAAACCATATTTAAGATTTGTACACAATATAACATTCACCCTAGATTTTCTTCTAATATATCTACTAAAATACCTATTTAAATTATATTTTCTCTAAGAGCATAGCATTCACTTATGACCTATTTTGGACTCAAAATTTTGAACTCTCCCTTAACATCAGCCATGAAATCCACTTTATAAATAGGGGAGCAACAAGTACCCGACTGAATTACAATTTCATTTTCATTTCAAAAACCTAATTTCAACTAACTCCTTGAAGAACTCCCCAGGTGGTTTCTTACATAATCAATTCGGAATAGGGGAGGAAAAAAGGCATAAAAAATGTGCAGGATACCATTAGTCATTGTCATCGCATTCATTCTTGAAATAAAAAAGATTCCATATCATATCAGCAGGAGGACTTCCACATCAGCATGGAAGAGAAAAATAAAAACCATGGACACATGAAAACAAATACCTCCTATGCAAAGACCATGGTGTCATAAAAAAAAAAGGTGGTGACCCTATTCAAAGTCATCGACATCAGAGAATTCCAGACCGCTCGTTATTCTCGATGAAATTGGAGGGATCATCACCACGTCGTCATCAGAGCTCCCATATGGAACTAGAGCTTGGAGGTACTAGCCATATTATAAATCAGTATCACCTTCAGAATCCAAAGGAGTATCAGAAAGCACAATAGGAGAATTATGTTTTCCCAGGCAAGCCCTATGACTTTTCTCTTTCTTTCCTAGCCTTCTTCACTAGTTGAGCCAGTTCCTTGCCTTTGAACTTGACCACTTCTCCCGGAAGGGTTCTATTTCTCAAGTTTTATGTACTCTAGACAATTGACTTCTTCTTATGAACTCTAGGTCTCCTTTTACCATTTTTAATCTCAGGAGAAGCCTGGGCTTCTTGCTTAATTATTTCCTCATGATACTCAAATACATTGAGTTGGCTAGACCTCCTAATAGGCTGAGTTTTCACACCACTTTTCCCAATTTTTAGAGCAATTTTTTTGTAACAATTTGAAACAAAGCTATAGGGAGACACACTTACAACCTAGTAAATTGTAACCAACTTATCAAAAAAATTCCTAACCAAACTAAAGAAGCTAATTTGAAACCAAGCTACTCAGGAAAATAATACTCAACTTAAGACAAAAAAATAGCCTCTCACTCCTCTTCACACTTCGTCCTACATTCACTATAGAATTGAAAAATGGTGGAAATGAATAGTGATCAACCTACATTAAATAGACAATTAGAACATGCAGAGTTAATGATTCAAGAACTTCATGCGCAAGCAAATTGATAACTTATCAGTTCAACTTTGAATCTGGGTTGTTAATCTTAGAACAATTAAAATCTCATCTAAGGTGGCCATGAGCATCATTTTTTTAGCATTAGCAACTTGCTCCTAGAAAACAACAATACTATCTCAAATGCTGCCATGTTCTTCTTCAATATTGATAAATCATATGTAATTTTACAATTAGCATGTATCAACAACCTAATCTATGCTTTTTGATTAATATCAACAAAGTACAGAAGACCAGTTTGTTTTCTATAGAGATTATTTCCTTATATGCTTCATCGCTCATCGTTGATCTTCCCAAAATTTTAGGGTGCAATCACTGATGAAAGTTTTCATGCAATGAAGCTTAGTTTGTTGGATCATCCTATTTTAAAAATTCATCAACAGTTCTCTACTTCTTTCATTGCTTTCCTTTTTACTTTATGTGAAATCCTTAGGATCCTGCCACGTTGCTTGTTCCATCAATAGTCATTTCCTATCACAGATGCATCTTGTCCTTCATCAGCCTCATCAACGATGAAATTTCAACCCCTGGTTCTATGGCCTATCCTTTGATCACATCATTCCTTCCATCGTACATCGCTAATTTGAACTTTGCACCTAGGCCCCTATCAACAACTAGAGATGCAGTGAAGGCATCATATTTAGACACGTAAGCCTACATGAAAATCAATGGTACAAAAGGCATTACACATAAGATCTTATCATATTAGCGAAAATAAACATTTCAGATAATATGATCACTCATTGCTAATTTGGAAATTAAGCTTGTAAATGAATTCATGATGAGTGATAAAACATAAGGTTGTCACTCATCGCTAATTCTCCTCATATAGTTTCCAAGCAATTAGCGATGAGAGGATTTACATAGTTACATTGTGTATCACATATCGCTAATGTGGAACTTAGAATTTAAAACATATCCACGATCATAGGATATAAAGAAAATTTCATCACATCACTCATCTCTAATCCTAAATTTATCATTTTATGACTATCCGCGATGAGCAATAAGACATAAAACTGGGGCATCGCTTATCACAATTACAAATTTGAAGGCTCAAAAGCCATTAGTGATAAGTCATCCCTTAAAGAACATCACTCATCGCACATTCTTTTTAAGATCTTTGACAACTATCTGCGATGAGCGATATCAAAGAAAACACCGCCTCATCACTCATTGCTACCTCAAAATATGTACTTATGAAGAAATCAGCGATGAGCAATATAGTATGATGGCCATAAAGACTAAAGTGGAAACTTTGAGCACGTGCATTTAAGTTGTTCTAATGAATGGGATCCCCTAGGATGACATGAGAATAATAGGATCAAGAACTTTTGAGTCACGAAATGTGAAGGATGTAAAGGCCAAAAAGGCTCCCTACTTAACCTTCCAATATTTTAGGAAATTCAGACCTAGGTGAAAGGGACTAGTCACTTAATGACATTGATAAATATAAGAGTTTTAAAATGACCGAAAACGAGCAATATGTAGTCAACAACCAAATAGAATGTTGCAAATAGTTATAATGAATAAAACCCTAAACCCCCATATAAGAACCCTACATCCAGATGTAACAAAGGTTTGAGATGAAATAAAACTTTTTAGGGTTCAATATGGGCACTCCAAAATTTTAGCAATTATGAAAGTGCCATCAGAGGTTCTTTCTAGGGATGTATGCCCCTTGTGGGCATTGCAAGAATTTAGATCCTCTAGAGAAGTAGAATGGGTGCCTACTTCATTGGGTGACGGAGTCAAAGGATCATCTCTGCCCCCAACTACTCTGGTTTGATCAAACCAAATTTGATGGCCCAAGGCCACCAAAAACTATAGGTCTCTTCTTACCTTTGTCATAGACAAAGTTCTCATTACACTTCATTGAAACCAATCTGAAAACATCACTGCAATATGCCTAATTAAACATACTAGCATCTCTCAATAGTCCATTATATAAAACATTATCAACAAATTTATAATTACCATGCATCTAAAAATCAGACATACTCTTAAAATATTGATTATCATGTGGCAACAACTTATGATATTTATCTTTTAAAACAATAGCAAGCTGAAAACAACCTTCTTCAATGTTTTACATGTTACCACACTGTAGGAAAACTTCATCCAGCTGAAAAATATGGCACTCATATTCTACCACATAGTTGGTACTATCAAGCTCAATTTGATTAGAGTTTGCACGTCAAAGGTGAAACAATTATAAGAACTAATTAAAAGATTTTGTACATCATGCAAACTATCTCCAAGTGTATGTAAAGATATAGACTAATATTTTGGCACACACTATAATTGTGCCTTAACATTCTGGTGTAGAGAATCATCAAGAATCTCTAACTTATCCTCATTCTTGCTCACTTTTTATATCTTTCGAACATAACATGTCAACATCTTCATCATTCATATCTTGTTCAAAAGTGAACAATTCTGGGTCAAAAAGATAATATGTTTTTTCTTTGAAATCAGCCTCCATATCCACATAAAAAGTTTCAAAACTAGGCTCATATAAATAAGGAAATATATACTTGTCCAAATCTGCATTAAAATTCTCAAAATTTGGCTTATCAGATACACAAACTTCATGGTTATCTATTGTTTCTAACCCATCAAGTAGATCTCTGAACTTGCATTAGCTTGCACACTTTCATGCTCATCATACAATGTATTATGAAGATCAAATGGTTGTTTGTCATTACCCACATGATCACCATGCTAACCAACTATTTCATAACTGGAAGGAAGATCAGATACCCATGCATCATATCTCACATAATGGAGGTTATCATCAATGTCAAAACCAATATTAGTAATACACAACAACTGAGGATTACTCGCATGTGCATATTTATGATATTCAATGGTGAATAGATTTGAATTTTTTTCACTACTTAGTAGACCATTACTGTGATCCCTTCTTTCAACCACTTCCTCTTCTTGACTTCCACTAGAACTACATACATTACCAAGTTGTAAATTAGGGTATACCATGATATCACCATCATCAAAGTTTGAAAAATTCAATGGAATGATCATAAACATGATTCCGCCAATCATGTGAGATTGAATCGTTAATAACCATATCAAAAGCATTGTCATAGTCTATTATAGAGAACAAGCTATCCATTTGTTCATTCTTACTTACTTTTGGGCTATTATGACAAAAATCTACATATTTCTTCATTTCATCATTGGATTGGGTGTCACTATTGAATTGGTTACTTATATCCCTTTGAGGATAGACACAAACATTTTCACTATCATGAATATTAATGGTAGACATTTCATCATTCTTAAGTTCTCCCTTCTCAAGTATGCACTTGTCTGGATCTAAAATTGAAAACATCCGATCATTTGTATTCATATAGTTGCTAATCTCATTGGCATGTTTACCAACAATTGAAGACAACAGACTTTGCACATATTCATTCCTCATTTTTTCCATATTGTCTAAATATATATAAGCCATTTTCATACTCAATATTTTTAAATACTTTAATAGTGCACTAGATCCCTCCTCAAAAGCTTCAAAATACATATGAACACAATCTAAGGTACTAGGTCTAAATTTTTTAGGGATTAGTGAAAGAGAAATAGAAAATCTATGACTGGAAGTAATGCTTGACTCTTCATCTTGTTTTTTAAGTTGTTTTAACCTTGTGATAAGGTCAGAAGGTTCTTTTGCAAATTCTT
This sequence comes from Sequoia sempervirens, assembly GCA_007258455.2. Taxonomy (NCBI): domain Eukaryota; kingdom Viridiplantae; phylum Streptophyta; class Pinopsida; order Cupressales; family Cupressaceae; genus Sequoia; species Sequoia sempervirens. The sequence goes on along the minus strand of VDFB02137365.1, from coordinate 26,760,756 downwards.
CTCTATAAGCATCCACTAGATTATTCCAGCAGGAGAAAGACTTCTTAGGAAAACTTAAATACTGGTCCCTAGCTTTATCTTCAAGAGATCTGACAAAAAACCTCATCCGCATATCCTGATCTCCAAATGAATGTTTCACCACGAAGCTATAAAAACTTTGGACATATGAATCTCCTTCACACACATTGTATCCACTAAATCTAGGCATCTTCTTATAGACTCGAGATTGCATACTGTTAACCATGTAATCAACCCATGACAAGTCTAGTGGCTCAAATAATGAGTCAAAAGAATTGACAAAAGGTGCAAAATTTTGACTAGTAGATCTAGTATGATTATCTCTTAACTGGGCTTGTGTAACCATCAAGTGCCTTTTCTTCATCTCTTTAATTCCCCTTTTAAACACAACTTTCACACTTGGGTTTCTATACTTTGCGGTTTCAGTTGTTTGAGGATTATCAGGCTTTTGAAGCTTCTTGAATATATGCATCAAGGTTTCTAATGGCATGGTTATTTCCCTTTGGTAATCCATAGGTGCATGCAAATCAGGGTTTAACTAATTTTGCATAATCCTAACCATGAGAATATGAAGGATCACTAGGATAGTTGCTAATATGGTGGTAAACTAGGACTGAAACATATGGTAATACATGTGGGGGAAAGTCCTTTTGTGCAGTTTTGCACACACGCCCCACTGAAAGTGGGGACCCTCTTTTTGCTCTAGCTTTTGGTGTTTTTTGGCCCCTTAATTTTATTTATTTCATTGCCTTTGGAGGTCCTTAGATGTTTATCTTGCTTGTCCAAGTCCTTCCCCTGAGTTGTGCTTTGAAAAAACTAGGTTTTGAACAAAATCCGGGATTTTTCAGTCTGCCTAGAATTTCCCATAATCCTATATGCCTGGAATTTCCCATAATCCTGTCTGCCTGGAATTTCCCGGATTGGCTTTTGGTGTCTTTTGGTCCCTTAATTTTATTGATTTCATTGTCTTTGGAGGTCCTTAGATGTTCATCTTGCTTGCCCAAGTGATTTCCCCAGTTTACACTTTGAAAAAACTAAGTTTTGAACAAAATCTGAGATTTTCCAGTTTGCCTAGAATTTCCCATAATCCTGTCTGCCTGGAATTTCCCATAATCCTGTCTGGCTGGAATTTCTCGGAATCCTATTCGGCTGGAATTTCTCAGAGTTCTGTCTACCTGGATTTTCCAAGATTCTGGTCTAGAGTCTGCCTGGCCCTGATTTTTTTTGGATTTTCCCCTTGGTCTGATTTCCTCGGAAGGGCCCAAATCCTGAAATTTCCCAGAATGGAAATTTTTTTGAAAATATTTATTTATTTATTTTTTCCAAAAATGGAATTTTTTAAAATGTTCACGAAAATGAAAATTTCTTGAAAGATTTTGAAAATAAAATTTCCAAAAGTGGAAAAAATTCTGAAAGTGGAAAGTTTCCTTATATAAATGATGATATCTGTTTTTCAGGACTAAACAAATATTAAAAGGGGGACTTGCATATGGATTCGTGCCAAAAGAGGGAAATCTGGAAGTGTTCAATTTAAATTCTCAAAATGGGACCTGCCTAAGAATCCATGCCAAAACTGTCTACAACTAGAGGACTTTCTGGAGGGCATGTGAATTTGATCCTGCTGGAGATCGTGGGCTGACATGGATAATATTCATGCATTTAATACAAACCTTGTCCTATTTTGAAATTCTCCTGGTAGACCTATTTTGGGGCCCATTATTATTGTAAAATCTAATTAGGCCAACCTATTTTGGGGCCATTTATTATTGTAAAATCTAATTGGGCTGACATGTTTGGGGTTTTCTATAAATGGCGTTTGTGCCTCATTTGTAAGGGTCAGAAATTAGGAGAAGATTTGATAGAGAGCGAGTTTAGCAGTAGAGATAGAAGCTAGTCAATTTCTGAGCAAGTGATGTAACAGAACATTGGAATTGTTGCTGGAGTTTGGTGATTCAATATAATTGAAGGCATTGTGATTTTCTGGTGATCTCTTTTGTGTTGACTTATTTTGCATGGTTCTTATGATTATATTTTTAAAATTGCTCATGGTTATTAGATTTAGATTTAGATATGATTCAATGATGTTCATGATTTAATGTTTGAAGTGTTTGCAGCAATCCCTGGTCCATACTTTTTGTAGCTAGCTGATTGTTAGTTGCTTTGTAAAGTTAGCCTAGACCTTTATATTCATTGTGCTTGGTTCAATTATGGAGATTTATGCATTTCAACTGCAATTGGGTTGTCTTGGGTGAATGTTCATAATCTAAAAATCTTTAAAACCTTAAAAGATTGCACTGTTTCTATAAGATTGTAGATTAATCTTGGTCAAGCAGAGATTGGTTTCATTGGGACTAGTCCATTTCAAGTGTTTATCATTTGCATTGTTAATCTTAAGAGTTAGAATATAATAGAATCTCTCTAAACCCTTATCTCTTTTGCTGTTTATTTTGAATCTGGGTTAGTTTTAGGATTGAAAGCATCATCATATTGTTGCATCTGATGAAATTCACTTCTAGCATTGCTCATTTGTAAGGCCCCTTTGTGATTACTAGCATTTTCACATATTATCTGAGTTGTTTATGCATTGTCATGACCTGACACCCGAGAGACCTTGGGGTGATTTTTAGTAACTTGTTGAAAATTACCTTTCAAGAGAGATAGAATATTGCATTCTGTCTGAGTTGTGGCTGTGCAGAAAACACCATCAACAAGTCCCTAAGATTTGCAACTTCATTCTAACCATCCATACTTAGAAAAGTACTTTAAAAGGAACAACAATTTCATTCAATATGATAGGTTCAACAAATGAAAATATAATGAGAGACATGTACCTTCATATCTCTAGTAGTTGCAACTTTGAGTAGAGCACTTTTAGGTTACAATAGCAAACATCAACCCTTTATATATATAAATCATAGAGTAGAGTTGCCACCTCTTCACCAAGAGTAAAACATTTGGAGAAAGGATATCTTTCTCTGAGTTCTTCCAATAGAGTCACTTCACCGTATTTTGAATTTGGAGCTGCTACAAATCAATTTGTAGAACTATAACTTCTTCAACATTTGAATTAGATGTTCACTCTTTTTTGACTCCTTCCAAATGGTCTTCAAAAAGTTTGCACTAGAGATACAAAGTTGTTCCCTAGTAGAGTCATCATTTCTGTTGGTGACTCGGATGGGAAAATGAGATTCATAATTTTCAACCTCTAGTTACAAATAAAAATTCAATATTTCAATGACTCTTTAACAAGATAGTCTGCAACCAAATTTCAAATTCCTCCCCATTAGAGTTTCCATTTCTATTGGTTATTTTTTAAGAACCAAACTTAATCTCAATCCTTACCTATGAATTTTCCACAACTCAATCATCATCAAGGTTGAGGATTGGCCAAAACTTAAGTAAAGTAATTAGTACTTCACTTCTTCTCTTAGGGCTCTGTGAAACCCAAGAGGGTAATCCTATGCATACTCATAATATCTCACATTAGGTCATGAGTATTTCCTCACAGAGATGCACTACCTCAAAAACCTCACCTCATCAAAGGCTTGATAAACCTTAGGTAGAAGTGTTACTAGTTTCAGGGAATGTGTTTATATACTTAAAGTTAGGGCAATGTAGTTTAGAGTATTTTATGAATATGTCTTCATCTTGAATCCTAGACCAAATTCATTACTAGCTCAACTGGCCATAAGATAAACTAATAAAATAATCAGTGCCTTATCTAAGGGATAAGTAGAGTCATCACTTGTAATCAATCGGTAATACAATTCTGATTGAATGTTAGAAATTAATGGACTATTAGAATACCACTTTGTAACATCTAACTCATAATGTTTCAGAATATCGCTTCCTTACTAAATCCTATATCCTTTTCTCACAAACTAATGGCCTTATTTTAGCATTTAATCTACTCATTGAACAAAAGCTTAAAACAACTCATTCATTCGGTGCAAATGACAGAAGACAAATGACCTCATAATTAACAACTTCATTCATAACTTCAGAGAAAATACATAGGAGATCAACATTTTAGAACTAACATTCTTCTTCATTTATGATATTCCTTTATAAAACCATATTTAAGATTTGTATATAATATAACTTTCACCCCATATTTTCTTCTAATATATCTACTAAAATATATATTTACATTTTATTTTCTCTAAGAGAATAGCATTCACTTAAGACCTATTTTGGACTCAAAATTATGAACTATCCCTTAACATCAACCATGAAATCCCCTTTACAAACAGGGGAGCAACAAGCACCCAACTGAATTACAATTTCATTTTCCTTTCAGTTAATTTCAAAAACCTAATTTCAACTGACTCCTCGAAGAACTCCCCGGGTGGTTTCTTACACAATAATTTAGGAATAGGGGAGGAAAAAAATGCAAAAAAAATGTGCAAGATACCATTAGTCATTGTTACCATGTTCATTGTTCAAACAAAAAAGATTCCATATCATATCAACTGGAGGACTTCCACATCAACATGGAAGAGTAAAAGACAAGCCATGGACACATGAAAACAAATACCTCATATGCAAAGACCATGGTGTCATCAAAAAACAAAAGAAGGTGGTGACCCTATTCAGAGTCATTGACATTAGAGAATGCTTGACTGCTCCTTGTGCTGGATGAAATTGGAGGGATCATCACCACATCGTTGTCGGAGCTCCCATATGGCAGCAGAGCTTAGAGGTATTGGCCATATTCTAAATCAGTATAACTTTCAATATCCAAAGGAGTATCAGAAAGCACAATAGGAGAATTGTGTTTTCCTAGGAAGGCCCTATGATTTTTCTTATTTTTCCTGGCCTTCTTCACTGGTTGAGCCAGTTCCTTGCCTTTGAACTTGACTTCTTCTCTCGAAAGGGTTCTATTTCTCAAGTTGTATGTACTATGCACAATTGACTTCTTCTTATGACCTTTAGGCCTCCTTTTAACCTTTGCAATCTTAGGAGAACCTAGGGATTCTTTCTTAGTTATATCCTCATGATACTCAAATATATTGAGTCAGCTAGACCTTCTAATAGGCTGAATTGTCACACTAGTTGTCCCCATTTTCAGAGCAAACATAATTTAACAATTTGAACCAAAGCTACAGGGAGACACACTTACAACCCAGATAATTGTAACCAACTTATTAGAGAAATTCCTAACCAGACCAGAGAACCTAATTTGAAACCAACCTACTCAAGACAAGAATACTCAACTCAAGACAAACAAACAACTTCTCATTCCTCTTCACACTTCATCTTACATTCATTGTAGGCTAGAAAAATGGTGGAAATGAATAGCGATCAACCTACATTAAATAGACAATTGGAGCATGTAGAGTTAATGATTCAAGAAATTCCTATGCGAGTGAATTGATAACTTATTAGTTTAGCTTTGAATCTAGGTCGTTGATCATAAAACAATTAAAATTTCATATAAGGTGGCCATGAGCATCATTTTTCGACCATTAGCAACTAGCTACTAGAAAACAACAATGTTATCTCAAATGCTACCACATTCTTCTTCAATCTTGATAAATCATATGTAATCTGACAATTAGCATGTATCGCCAACCTAATCCATGATTTTTCATTAATATTGGTGAAGTATAGAAGACTAGTTTTTTTTCTAGAGAGAATATTTCCTTATATGTTTCATCGCTCATCACCGATCTTCCCCAAATTTTAGGGTGCAATCAATGATGAAAGTATTCATGCAATGAAGCTTAGTCCATTAGATCATCTTGTTTTAAAACTTCATCAATGGTTCTCCACTTCTTTCACTGGTTTCCTTTTCGTTTTATGTGAAATCCTCAAGATCCTGACACGTTGCTTGTTCCATCAATACTCATCTCCTATTGTGGATGCATCTAGTCCTTCATCGGTCTCATCAGTGATGAAATTTCAGCCCCTGGCTCTATGGCCTGTCCTTTGTGTTGGGAGTTTATTGGATGTTGTGGATGTGTTTCTGATATGTGGTTATCATTGATGTCAACACTATTAGCATTTGGTGTATCTATTGATGTATATGTTGAGAATATTGAGAAAATTATAAGAAAAAGTGTTTTAGGTTCCTAGCGGAACTATGCAGTTCATGAAGGCGTTTTGTTCTGTACATAAACTATTAGCTGATGTAGATTAAAGGGTTTATTACTGAGTATGTCTAGATCATCTAATGAAAGTTTCAAAGATCCATGTGAAGTTTCAAGTATGTTATGGTTTGACAGTGTTTTGCTGGTCTCTGTTAGTGTTCCTGAATGAACATTGTGTGATTTTGGTTATCTCAATTGTTGTTGATGCTTCTCTATTGTTTCTTGGTGTTCTTAGATGTCTCTAGTTCATTCTCTATCTTTTTGGTATGTCCAAATTATTCAGAGAGCTCATGGTTGAAGATCTTTCTTGCTCATGTTCGGTTTTTCATGTTCTTGGCCGACATGTTGGTGGTAGCATGTTGTGGATCTTTGTGGTGAAATTAATTAAAGTATTTTCATATTGGAGATGTTAATTTTGATCTCCACTATGTTGTGTCCGACCTTGGTGGATCTACATTGAAAATCTAATTGTAAATCTAGGCCGACATTGAAAATATATTTTATTTTCCTAGCCAACTAAGGTGTGTTGAAATCTCCTATAGCGGATATATAAGAGCGATTATGTAATCGGTGGAAAGTATGCTTCGTGTGCTCCTATGTGTTTATGTCTGAATATCACTATTGAGCAGAGTGTGAAGAAGTTTGTGCGAAGTGTGAAGAAGTGTTGAGCTTAATTGGAACTGTAATCAGGCTTGAGCAGAAGCTATTTTCTCAATTCATACCCTCTAGATTTTTAATCCAACTTTGTTGGGTAGTGAGCCCCTTTTGTAATTGAGAAGTGAGCTCTAGGAAGTGTGCCAGAATGCATGTGCATTCTCCTTATTATTTTTCATTATAATTTTAGTAGGGTATAATCTTGTGGACTAACATCCACCGTGGTTTTTCCCTTAACAGGGTTTCCATGTAAAAAATATTAGTGTTCTTTGTCTCTCTGATGTGTTAATTGCTTATGGTTAATTTTTCATTCATTAGATCTAAGATTAAGGATAAGTTAAGTTAGAAAAAGTTTAAATTTTTGTGACAACTGATTCACCCCCCCTCTCAGTTGTTTGTCCTTATTTTTCCAAAAATTGGTATCATAGCTAGTTCCTCTGAAGAGGTCTAATAGATTGAGGTGATCCAGGATGGCAACATTCAAGAAGGATAGTCTTAGATTTGATGGCACCAACTACTCACTGTGGAAAGTCAGGATGAAATTTCACCTGTAGTGCATTGGTGATGCTTATTGGAAGATTACAAGAGATCAATATACTATTCCTCAGAATGGTCCCTCCTCTACTGATGAGATCAAAGATGTTGAAAGTAATACCAGAGCTATGGAAGCATTGGTAAGCGCTCGAATAGATTCAGAGATGGCTTGTGTGATAGGTTTGTAGACAACTCATAAGATCTGGACAAAGCTGGAAACTTTGTATGAAGGAGATAGATAGGTAATATGGCTAAGATACAAAGCTTAAAAGGAAAGTATGGGAATTTGAAGATGGGTGAAGATGAAAATATTACTTCTTTTATGCAGATAGTAAATGAAATAGTGCTAGGTATTAAATTTGTCAGTGGTTTAGTGAGTGAGGATGAAATTGTGGCTAAGATACTCAAATCCTTGCCTCCATACAAAATGAAGTTTGATGCTATTGAGGAATTTATGTCTATAAACAAGATGACAAGTGATACATAGATAGGGAAGCTTGTTGCTTTTGAAATAAGTGAATTTGGTGAATCTACACCAAAAAATGAATCTGCATTCAAAGCTATTGTGTCTAGAAGTTATAGGAAATGATACAATCTGGGAGAGAGCTCCAGAAAGATATCTAAATATGATGAAGAACTGAAACAACTCAAAGAGAAAGAAAGAGAAGTACAAGAACTGGAAGCACTGATTGCAAAGCAAGAAGGAAGAGGAAAAGGTAAGTATGAAGATGTATTTCCTATTAAATGTTTTCATGTAGTAAGATAGGTCATTTTTCATCAAGATGTATTGAAAGAGTTCCTAGGTCTAAGCCTAGAAAACCTAGATTCCAAAAGAAATGCTACTTTGCTGAAGAAGCAGTAACTAATGATGAGTTTGATAAAGATAATGGAAATGAAGATGAATGGGCTTTCATTTCTACCCATTAAAATAAACATGTGAATACTGAATCTACTGAAGATAAGAAATCTCTTGCAACCTGAGTTGAGAAGAAAGATGAGTGGGTCATTGATAGTGGATTCTCACATCATATGACCGGTGATAAAAGCAAGTTTGTGAGTCTAGAGAAGTATGACGGTGGGGTTGTAATATTTGGAGATAACAATGCTTCTATGATTCATGGAAGAGGTTCTATTAGCCTTGGTGGTAAGGAAAACACTGATGATGTTCTCTATGTTGAAGGACTAAAGAATAACTTGTTAAGTGTTGGACAAATGATACACAATGGATATGATCTAAAGTTCAAGAATGGAAAATGCAAGATTTGTGGGAGTTCCAGAAACATGATTGCTACTTGTGTACAAACTAAAGGTAATATTTTTCACTTGAATATTGTTAGTGGAAGTTGCTTAATTTCTCAAATAGATGAAAGTTGGTTGTGGCATAGGAGGTTGTGTCATGTAAACTTTGACAACATTATCAAGATAAGTTCTACTCGAGCAGTAAGAGATCTGCCTAGGTTAGTCAAGCCTGCTAATGTAATCTATCAAGAATTTCAGATGGGTAAAAAAACTAGAGTATCCTTTTTGAGCAAACAATTTCATTCAAAAAATGTGTTGGAACTGCTACATATTGATCTTTGTGGTCCCTCTAGAGTTAGAAGTATTCATGGAGAAAGGTATTTTATGTTGGTCATTGATGATTACTCTAGAATGATTTGGGTTTCCTTTTAAGAGAAAAGTGTGAAACATTGGACAAGTTCAAAAGTTTCAAGGCCATGGCAGAAAATGAAAATGGTTTGAAAATCGAATGCTTAAGATCTGACAGAGGTGGATAATTCATTTCAAAAGAGTTCAATTCTTATTGTGAAGAACATGGAATTAAAAGATAGTTATTTTCTCCTCCAGCCCCTCAACAAAATGGAGTTGCGAAAAGAAAGAATAGAACAATTCTGAATGTTGCCAGAACAATGATGATGGAAGGGAATGTGTCTCAGATGTACTGAAGTGAAGCAGTAAGCATTGCTATATGTACTTTGAATCGGGTAAATGTGAATGGTAATTCTGGTAAGACCCCTTATGAATTATGGTTCGGTTACAAGCCTAATGTTAAGTATTTCAAGATATTTGGAAGAAAATGTTATATCAGGAGAGATGATGATATAGGAAAGTTTGATGCTAGAAGGGATGAAGGGATCTTCCTAGGCTACTCTACAAAGATCAAGGCATAGCGATGCTATAACAAAAGACTAAGAAAGATTGTTGAGAGTGCAAATGTTAGAGTTGATGAGGACTCTGTCAAATCATCTAGATGATGTAGCTACAATTCAGATGAAGACAACACAAATAAAGGGAAGAGCACTCAAACACCAAATCTACTTCAGATTATTCCATATGTTCCAGTGAAGCAACCACAAGTTGTTTCGGTAAATCAAGTCAGTTAGGAAGCACAAACAAGTGCAAGTGTAGAAGAAAGTTCATAAGACATAGAAGTCTAAGAAAGTCCCAAGACTCCAAGGTATGTAAAGTTGAATCACTCTGAAAGTGAAATCATAGGAGATAAGAGTAAAGGAGTGCAAACTAGAAGAAAAATTGTTGAAGAATATTGTCTAATTTCCAAGATTGAACCTAAGAGTGTCACTGAAGCCTATCAAGATGAAAACTGGCTGGAAACCATGAAATAAGAACTGACATAGATTGAAAAGAATGACACATGGACATTGGTTCATAGGCCCAAAGAGAAGAATGTGATTGGTACTAAGTGGGTATTCAGAAACAAGCTAAATGAGGAAGGTGAAGTGATCCAGAATAAGGCAAGACTAGTATGTAAAGGGTACTCTCAAATGGAAGGTATTGATTTCAAAGAAACCTTTTCCCCTATTGGTAGAATTGAAACAGTAAGATTATTTCTTGCTTATGCTGCCTATAAGAACTATAAATTCTATCAAATGGGTGTAAAGTCTGCATTTTTGAATGGTGAACTAGAAGAAGAAGTGTACATTGAACATATGGATGGATTTTAGCTAATAGATAAGGAAGATATGGTTTGCAAATTCAAGAAAGCTCTGTATGGACTCAAAAAAGCCCCCAGAGCCTAGTACACCAGATTGGACAAATATCTACTAAAGCTTGGATTCACTAAAGATACTGCTGATAGTAACTTATGATTCAAATTAGATCATGATAAGGAGTTAATCATAGAAGTCTTTGTTGATGACATCATTTTTGGTGTAGATGATAATCTATGCATGAAGTTTGCTGATGAGATGAAGAGTGAATTTGAGATGAGCATGATTGGTGAAATGAAGTTCTTTCTGGGATTGCAAATTACATAGTTCGACTAGGGGATTTTCATATCTCAGTCCAAATATGTGAGAGAACTGTTGAAGAAGTTTGGAATGGAAGACTCCAAACCTGTTGGTACTCCCATGGTAACCAGATGTAAGTTGAATTAGAATGATGACTCTCCTAAGGAAAATCAAACTAGATATAGATCAATGATCGGTGGATTGCTCTACTTGACTCATACTAGACCGGATATTATGACTGTTGTATATATGGTTACTAGATTTCAAGCTGATCCAAAAGAATCACATGTGACTGTTGTCAAAAGAATCTTTAGATATCTAAAAGGAACAATTGACTTTGGACTTTGCTATCCAAAGGATGATGATCTCACTTTGTGTGCATACACTGATGCGGATTGGGCTGGTGATGTAGATGATAGAAAAAGTACTAGTGGTGGTGCTTTCTTCCTAAGGAAGAAGTTGGTGTCTTGGTTAAGCAAAAAATAGAATTCCATTTCCCTATCCACTATTGAAGCAAAATATATATTGCTGCTACAAATAACTGTACTCAAGTGATTTGGATGAAACAAATGATGAAAGATATTAGGGTAATATATGAAGATCCTATTGCCATATACTATGACAATTCAAGTGCAATAAATATATTAAGGAATCTGGTACTACATTCTAAGACAAAACATATATCAATCAAGTTTCACTTTCTAAGGGAAAAAGTAAATGAAAAAGAAGTCAGACTGGAGTATGTGCCTACCAAAGAACATATTGTAGATATATTTACTAAGCCATTTCCAAAAGATACTTTTGAGTATCTTAGAGGAATGCTAGGGGTAATTACCCCTCCTAATAAGAACTAAATGATGAATTTACTTGCATCAATCTGTGAGCCTCATTGCTATATTATGATCTGGATTGATGTTTTCATGGCTGCTACTCAAGGGGAGTAGTCAGATGTGTAGATATGTGGTTCAAAGCATATGGGAAGGTCATGGTTACCTTTTCCATTGATGTCAAAGGGGGAGAATAGTAATCTAAAAAACATCTTAAGGGGAGAAGAGCAACATGACAAATCTTTTCATAAATGAAGTGTACAAGAAGTCAACATGTTGGGTTGATGGTATTTTTCACATCATGTGTTGCCATCAATGCCAAAGGGGGAGATTGTTGGGAGTTTATTGGATGTTGTGGATGTGTTGCTGATACGTGGTTGTCATTGATGTCAACACTATTAACATTTGGTGTATCTATTGTTGTATATGTCGAGGATATTGAGAAAATAATAAGAAAAATTGTTCCAGGTTCCTACTGGAACTGTGCAGGTCATGAAGGTCCTTCATTTTGTACATAAACTATTAGCTGATGTGGATTAAAGGGTTTATTTTTGAGTATTTCTAGATCATCTACCAGAATTTTTAGAGGTCCGCATGAATTTTTTAGTATGTTATGGTCTAATAGTGTTTTGCTAGTCTCTTTTAGTGTTCCTGAATGAATATTGTGTGATTATGGTTATCTCAGTTGTTGTGAATTCTTCTTTGTTGTTTCTTGGTGTTCTTAGACGTCTCTAGTTCATTCTCTATCTTTGTGGTATGTCCACATTATTTAGAGAGCTAATGGTTGAAGATCTTTCTTGCGCATGTTCAGTTTTTCATATTCTTGGCCGACATGTTGGTGGTAGTGTGTTGTGGATCTTCATGCTGAAATTAATTAAAGTATTTTCATATTGGAGATGTTAATTTGGGTCTCCACTATGTTGTGGCTGACCTTGGTGGATCCACATTGAAAATCTAATTGTAAATCTGAGCCAACATTGAAAATATATTTTATTTTCCTAGCCAACTAAGGTGTGATGAAATCTCATGTAGTAGATATATAAGAGCAATTTTTTAATTAGTGGAAAGTATGCTTCATGTGCTCCTATGTGGGTATGTGCGAATATCATTATTTGGCAGAGTGTGAAGAAGTTTTTGTGAAGTGTGAAGAATTGTTGAGCTTAATTGAAACTATAATCAGGCTTGAGCATAAGCTATTTTCTCAATTCATACCCTCTAGATTTTTAATCCAACTTTGTTGGGCAGTGAGCCCCTTTTTTAATTGAGAAGTGAGCTCTAGGCAGTGTGCCTGAATGCATGTGCATTCCCCTTATTTTTTTCATTATACTTTTAGTAGGGTATAATCTTGTGGACTAACATCCACCATGGTTTTTCCCATAACAAGGTTTCCACATAAAAAAATCTTGGTGTTCTTTGTCTCTCTGATGTTTTAATTGCTTATGGTTAATTGTTCATTCATCAGATCTAATATTAAGGAAGTTAGAAAATGCTTAAATTTCTATGACAACTAATTCACCCCCCCTGTGAGTTGTCTGTCCTTGGTTTTCCAACACTTTGATCACATCATTCCTTCCATCATGCATCCCTAATTTGAACTTTGCATCTAGGATCCTATCAATGACGAGAGATGCGGTGAAGGAATCAAACTTAGACATGTAAACCTACATGAAAATCAATGGTACAAAAGGTTTCGCACATAATATCTTATCATATTAGCGAAAAGAAACCTTTTGGAGAATACCATCATTCATCACTAATTTGGAAATTAAGCTTGGAAATGAATTCATGATGAGCGATAAAACATAAGGTCGTCACTCATCGCTAATTCTCCTCATACAGTTTGCAAGTAATTAGCGATGATAGGATTTACATAGTTACATTGTGTATCACATATCAATAATGCATAACTTAGCATTTAAAACATATCTGCAATCACCTGATATAAGGGAAATTTCATCACATCACTCAGCATTGATCCTAAATTTATCATTTTATGACTATCTGCGATGAGCGATAAAACATAAAACTGAGGCATCACTTATAGCTATTACAAATTTGAAGGCTCAAAATCCATTAGTGATAAACGATCCCTTAAAGAACTTCGCTCATCACACATTCTTTTTAAGAGATCTAATAGCTATCTGCAATGAGTGATATCAAAGAAAACACCGCCTCATCACTCATCGCTAACTCAAAATATTTACTTATGAAGAAATCAACGATGAGCGATATAGTATGATGGGCATCAGGACTTAAGTGGGAACTTTGAGCATGTGCATTTAAGTTTTTCTAATGAAGGGGATCCCCTAGGATGACATGAGAATAATAGGCTTGAGAACTTTTGAGTCACGAAATGTAAAGGATGTAAAGGCCAAAAAGGCTCCCTACTCAACCTTATAATATTTTAGGAAATTTTGAGCTAGGAAAAAGGGACTGGTCACTTGACAACATTGATAGACATAAGAGTTTTAAAATGACCGAAAATGGGCAATATGCAGTCAATGACCAAATAGAATGTTGTAAATAGTTATAATGGATAAAACCCTAAACCCCTATATAAGAACCCTATATATGGATGTAATAAAGGTTTGAGATGAAGTAAAAAAATTCAGGGTTCAATATGGGCACTCCAAAAAAAAATCAATTTTGAAAGTGCCCTCACGATGCAAGACATGGTCATATCTGATTAGATGTCTTTATTATGAGCTGGATAGTGTGTGTGTGTGTGTGTATTTGGCTCAATATATAGGTAGCTTGCTAGTGAATTTTTCAGGCTAAAGAAACCCCAGCAGAATGATCGAGGAGATCTGAATGATGGTGAGAATCTTAAGGAAGAGATTGTTGATTAGTGGAGTTAAAAAAAAAGAAGATAATCTAAGAATTGTCGATGTAGTTGCATCTAATGTGAGTGTAAGAACTCTGCAAATGCACAAAGTGTTGAATAGATTTATGTATTGTTGTGTGCAATAGATGCAAAGATAGAAGAGAGTGTATAGTGAAAATGTGTGAGACACTGTAGAATGGAAAAAGATGTAGTGCAACAAGATAGAACAGTAATTTTTTGATGTGAAGAGAAGAGTGTAAATAAAGGGTGTGTTGCTGAGAGTGCAACTTCAGCAGCAAAGTGTGAGTTGTAGAAAGTAAAATGATGTACTAAATGTAATGATGCATTATTGGTTTTTTAGAACCAAATATTATGCTCACTTGAATTTGTAGTCCTTCAGAGGTTGTTGCCTCAGTGTACTGAGTTGTGGCTCAATTTAGGGGATTGTAGTCTCCTTGGAGTTGTAGCTCCTAAACTAGGGTATTGTACCATCCTTGAAGTTGTAGCTTCTAAATTAGGTAGTTGATGTTTCCTTGGGTTGTAGCCCTAAAACATTATAACAAATATTTCATTTGTGACATTGGATTTGAGTAGTAGACTCAAGCAGCCTTTGTCACTGTGGTTTTTCCCATCTTGAGTTTTCCATCTGCATATGGTGTTATGTGATATTTTTGTGTGCATGTATATTTATGTCTCTATATATTTATTATCTACACATTGGGTGGTTAAGGAAGTAATCTACATATAATTTTTGAGAGCTAAACTTTTAGTATATACTGATTCACCCCCTGTCTCAATAGATCATCGTGTTCCAACAAAGATTTCATAGAGGAAATTGAACACCAAAAATAGAAAGGGGAGAACATTGTCCACCTGTGGTATAAATTTTAGCCTAATTTGTTAGGAAGTTGGTGTTGGGGGCTATTGAACACCAGGATTACTCAAGGGTGGGGAGTTGAATCAGTATTATTTTAAACCAATTAAAAATTTAACCATTAAACTCGTAACATATGTAGTGTATAAAAATGCATACCTTTGCATTTTTACACTTAATTTGGACCTATTTTAGAATCCCTTGCATTAAATTCCCTTAGGTCACTTATTATGGGCCCCTAAGAACCCTTTTGGTGCATCCCAAGGCATATTTCAACTGTAAACTTGACCAGAATCCATAAACAACCTTTAATCATGGTAACCCACCTTTCAAAATTCCAAAATAAGCCTTGTCAGACCAAGACGCCACCTACGACATCTTAGTCCCGAGGGCTTTATTTTTGAGAATTAAGAGTGAGAAATGAAAATAGTTGAATTAATTTGACATTTTGTCATCCTTTGGGATCTAATAATCGAGTTATTATATAAGAGTGCAAATAAAAGTAATATTCACACCCATTTTTCATATAAGTTTTGAAGTTGAGATAAGAAGAAGAGAGAAATGAAGGAGAGTTTTAAGAAGCAAGGAATTGAAATCTTGGAGCAACCTTCTATTGTGTTTTTGTAGGTTTCTCAAATCCATTTTCATGCCAA
The DNA here is from genome assembly GCA_007258455.2 of Sequoia sempervirens. NCBI lineage: Eukaryota > Viridiplantae > Streptophyta > Pinopsida > Cupressales > Cupressaceae > Sequoia > Sequoia sempervirens. The sequence continues at coordinate 26,745,035 of VDFB02137365.1, read as the reverse complement.
GATCTAGCATTTCCAAAGACTAATGGTGGAAGCCTATGGATGATCATCAAAAATTCTAGGTTGGAGATGCAACTAGCCATTCTTCCAAGCCTAAGGACTCAAGTTTCTTTATTGATTCCATCTTACATTATTGTTCTATTTTCTGCTTAAGGAAGGTAAATTTCATGTTTGTGACTTATTAGGATGATTAGAGATCTCCTTTGTATGTCATTGCCATTTGCATGTTAGGAATTCTATTCTAACACATTTGAATAGGGTTTCTCCATGTTCTAGCTTGCATAATCTTAAGAAACCTTAAGATTAGGGAACACACACATTTCCATTTTTAGATCTATGCATTTTCATCAAGGTTTAATTACCAAACAAGGGGTTTGACCAAGGTAAAGCCCCATAAATAGTCAATCAAATTTTGTTTGTTTTGCAGGTTATTTATAGGTTCAGATCTGAAAACTTGGTGAAGAAGGAATTGTAGACTTTGGACCTTGAGATCACATTCAGAGATTTTGGAAATTCTGATCTAGACTAAGATGATAGAAAGGGCGTCTTAGTCCTCCAGGTTAAATTTTGTAGAGATTCTTTCAGATCTAGTTCTGACATCTAGAGATTTTGTATCTACCTTGAAAAACAACAACAAAACTAATAAGGCAGTAAGGTCATCTTAGTCCTCCATAGCATATTTTAACAACTTCTTTGCATTTCTTGAATCCTTGTCACATTTCCAGACTTCCCAGGTACATACATCATAACTTCTTGTTGCTTAATTTCATCATTTTATCCTTCATTTAGCTTGCATTACTAGGTTTTGTGAGTTGATTGTTAAAGTGTCATTTCCAAGCTTTTGCTTGGTGGTGAACCCCTCAAAGCTTAAAGAACCCCCTCCTAGGTCTTCCTTGTTGAGAATTGACTCACCCTTTTGGATTGATAGTCAATCCAATTAGGGTTCCTAGGACATTATTGAGTGGCTAAAAGAGAATAGATATGGGAATTCCCTCCCACTTCCTATTTTATTTATGGTTCAACATATTCAATTATAGTATGACATAACACATGAACACCAAGATTTTTATGTCAAAAATCCAAAATGGGGAAAACCACAGTGAGGATTAGCTAACCTATTATAGTATATTATAGAAGTGGTCACTATAGGTGGACTCACTATCCAAATGGACTCATTTCCCACTGAAAAATAAAAGAGATAGAAGAGATTGTAACCCAGCCAGATTTGAACTATTTCAATTGTATCTAACTCATGAATGAAACACAGTTCCAATGAAGCTCAAAATATAGACTGAAAAATCTTCATATTGATCTGAATTAATACTCTTCTCTACTTTGAATTCACTCTATATTAGTACAATTTTCAACAAATAACTCTTATCACATGTCATCATAAATCAAAATACCAAAAAGATCTAACTTATATATCCACTTCACCTATAACATCAATGAGGTCGGTGTAATTAGATGTAATATACAAAATGTAGCATGTAACCTTCAAGATCTATCAACACACACTTTGTTCGAAGATTCAAAACTTATAAAAATTTGAAATAGGTCAACACAAACCTAAAATAACACCCACATAATAGATCATATCTTGTTCAACCTCTACAATACATCCAACTATACATCCCTAATTAGACACATGGACCTCCAAAATCTATGCCAATTCAAATATGCACTCATTTGACACTTGTCAACATCTCCAAAAAATGACAAGACCAAAAACCAATTTGCGGCTCGAAGTGTAGAATCATCAACACATATGCACAGAACTGGAAATCACCTATACCTACAAAGCTAAACTTCTATTACTCATAACTCCAAAACCGAAAACCAAAACAAGATGAAATTGTGGAATTAGGTTCCTTTATCAACCAACAAAATTATGTTAAAAGTGTAGAGAAAAATATTAATCACTTGACCAATGCAGACCCAAATACTGGATCCCCTGTAAATAGAATCACTTGAATAGATAGTCAATTTCCACAACTATTGCCATCACTAGGCCAAACCTTCTTACAAAATTGTCTTTCATAATCATCATCAAACATGCTCAAGACACCTAAACTGATCTGCACCATATTTTTTATATTGGGATGCAATTTTGACATCAATGACAACATTGCAATGCATAACTATATATCTTTTGCTAACTCCACATGATCATGTTGCTGACAAATTCATCAATGAAATATCCTTATTATTCTAACAATATCCCCCTTTTTCATTGATGGAAACATGCCAAAAGAATCTCAAAAATTATTCTCCCCCTTTGAAATCAATAGAAAATGGCACATACAATAGTCTTCGTGGATACAAGATCTCTCGGCTGACAAATATGTTTATTTATATAGACTAAAAAAATGAACTAACTCCTCATAAGAATATTATGCATCATAACCAGATAAAAAATATATACTAGAAATCACTGTATGCCATCTAAATATATACACTAGAGTTTGAAATAGTAAACTAAAAATGTATAAATAAATAAAAATACTTTCAATCAAAGGAGGTTGACTCTTGGAGCTTCACAACATGAACTTACATTCTTGTTTTCCCTCTTCCTAGATCTTCTTGGTTATGCCAAGCATCCTGCACTATATCTCAAATTCTATAAGGAATTCTTCACCTTCTTTGAGAGTGTTGGGTATTGGATTAATCTTGGTAGCTTTATTAACACTTACAAGGGCACTCGAAATGGATGTGAACTTTGAGATCACCAGGTCCCTTAGGTTTCTAAACTACATAATAATTTTCTCCTTTTGACCTTGCAATT
>VDFB02137365.1:26679935-26742153 GCA_007258455.2 Sequoia sempervirens | reverse complement strand
ACAATAGAAACCTTGAGCCTACAAGAATCTTGTACACCAACTTTCTTGATCAAGGGTTCATGTTTCACTGGACAAGATTTGATACCATGTTGAGATTATGGATGCATAGGGTCCCTGAAGCTAAAGTATTCAATGGAGGACCTTTTCCAGGAAAGATAATCAACCACAAAGAAAAATGTTGCAACTAGGCATGCACAATAGAGATTCTATTGATATGATTAATTGATTGATATTGATATGTTACAAATGAACAAAATGCCTAATTATATAGGAAAAAGATAAAACCTAAGATGCATGAGATGTTTCCATGTGTCTTGATCTAACAACATGTGACAACATGTGGACCCTATATAAATGATTATTAAATGTTGAGATAAGTTCTAGAAGGACAATTCATCTTCTAGAAGGAATCTTATCCCTACAAACATGGAAGGGAGAATTACCCCATTATTAAATGGTTTATTAAAAACTATCCTAGAACTAAATGATCCATGACCTAAGTTAACTTATGCTAGTGTAATAATTATTTAATTAATTACACTAACATTCAAGATGTCTAAACCTTTCCATGATGTTTGATCTTGAATTTATGCAACAAAGGATGGATATTTTTCCCTTGAATGTCTAAAAAATGATATTGGATGACTTAGAATGATAAAACCATAGCTTTTTTGGCTTGAGAAGGAAGAAATATGGATGAATAATTAAGAATGGTTATTATTTATGTTCTGGAGACTTCTATTTATAGGAAATCCACCTTATTTACCTATTAATTGGAACCCTAAGGCTGACATGGAGAAAAATAAAACTTAAAACTCAAAAATGACCCAAATGGGACTGATTAGCCACCCTGGGTGAATTAGTCCCACTTGTTAGGGACTCATTTGCCCAGATGGGCGAATTAGTCCTGGAGGGGTCATTTTGATAGCTAGAATGTTGGGGAATGAGGAATTTTAGTTCTTATGTTGACTTCATTGGGTATTTGATCAAATTATGCCTTGGGATGCACAATATGGGTCATAGCGGCCTATTAATGATGATGTAAAGGTCAATTAGGGATCAGGACACAAAATTCAATGTGAAAGTGTGATTAAATACACTTTACAACACTAAAATGAGGTCCACTTATCCTAGAAAGATACAAGAACCAATGTGAATGTGTAAAACCAACTACAACACTAGGTTAAAGTCAAGTTTAATTTACAAGTTTTCTAGATTAATGTGAGGATGAAATTAAATAAATTTTATAATTGAGTGTGAAAGTCTTTTACAACACTTTACAACACCTTTACAAGAGATTGTTAGATGCATTTTATTCAGTTTGCAAGGGTCCGAGACCTAGTATGGATGATGAAAACACCTCACACCACTAAATCAAGGCCGTGTTAAGGCCAATTTATCATCAATTATTACCAAATCAAGGAATTTTCCTTTTTTCTATGGTACATCATGAAATGTTGTCATGTTGTTGTAGAGGGTACATCTAGAAGTCATAGGAGAAAATAGGTTGCATATTCAATATGGTTTTTTTGAGAGCTTTTTAGAGGTGTGAATTGAAAATCCAGAGGATGTGTGGTCTACTAAGAATTAATTTATTTATTGAAATGAAGAAAAATTGTTAGGGCCTTTCTTTCATTTCTAGGGTTTTGGACCTAAAAGGAGACAGACCAATTTTTCAACCTTTCACTCAAGAAAAAACCCTTAATATTTCAATGCAAAGGATATTGAAATCTGACAAAGGGAAGGTTCTAGGTACTGAATAATGTCTAATGATGGGTTCACCACCAAGAGTAAACTTGGAAAGGATAATGAATTGGAAAAAATAATGTGATATGAAAACAAGTGCTAAATGACCTAAAAAGATAAAAAAAACTATAATGAAAAGCTATGAAACTGAAAGTGTGCACCTGAAGAATTGAAGATGGTAGAATGGAGGGTTGGATCACTAAAATTTTTTGTTGTTGAAGTTGACTAGGACTCATACGCTAGGCTAGATGAATTAGTCCAGTTTTCTGGAAAATGCACTAGAGTAGGTTTCAGCCAAAAGGGTATCCAGATCTGCAAAATGTTGTTTAGAACTGTACAGTGGGACTCATTGGCCAATAGTGACGAATCAGTCCACTTCTACTTTTCTGGAAATTCTGAAGTGGATTTTGTCCCTCTTGGTCTGCTTTGTTCATCCTGATTGGTTTCTGGATCTGAAACTGTAAAATACCACCTGTGGTTCTTCTCCAAGCTTCTCCAAGGCTTGATGACAACTTTGACAATTTTTAGGGACTTGAGATCTTTTCTCCAACTTTGCTTCTTGGAAAATCTACAACCTAGCTCTATAAATCACACACAAGAAGAGGGAAAAATGTTGTGGGGGTTATTGAATAAGGGTTTTCCTTGGTCAAACCCTTGTTGGTAATTAAACCTTGAAATAGAATGAGATATAAAAAGAGAATGATGAATGAACAAATAACAATGTTGCAAGTCACCAAACCCTAACAATAAGGTGCTACAAAACATGTAAGTAATGGCTCCAATGGATGTAGACTTGGAATCTTGCTTGATGTTGATAGATCTTGAATGCAATGCTTGCTTGAAACACAAATCCTACATCACAATTGTTAGCTCTAAAACAACATGATGCAAGTAATCATTGACACGATGATTGAGAATTGAAGAATGCTCTTGAATGCTTGATAAATTCCCCTTTAAATTCCTTGAATTCTCTTGTGAGCTCTCTTGAATGCTAGGTGAGAATATGAGTGAAAGAACCTTGTATTTATACTTAATTATGCAAGAATTCCTGAAATCACAACACTACAAGCTGGCATCAGCTATAGGAGAAAAAAATCCCACCAAAATTTTAATTTATATTTTAATTTTGGTCACACATGACTCATTCACCAAAGGTGGTGAATGAGTCCCATTACACATAATTTATGGGACAAAAAATGAAAAGTGTCTAGAAATGTGTGAAACCTGCATTAGGGCCAAAAACGCCTAGGTGGGACTCATTTTCCCAAGGTGGCGAATGAGTCCCAAACACTAAATCTAGGCCACACAAGCTAGGAACACCTTAATTATGATTTGTTACTAGTTGGTGTCAAGATTATCCTCAAAAATTTGGAATAAATGAGGCTTGTGGATGCAAAACAGGGCCTATTAAAGCATAAGAAAGCCCAAATATTATTGACAACCCTAGGGAAATGTGAAAGTGTGTTTCAACAATTTACAACACTCTAACTAAGGAAAGATTAATGTTAATTATGATTAAAATTATGTTTATTATACTCAGTTAATTGATAAAACCCTAGAAAAGTGTGAAAGTGTGTTACAATGTTTCACAACACTTTTATAAGGTACCATTAAATTCCATTAGTTCACAAGGGCCCAAGGCCTCATGTGAATGTGTTATCCACATTACAACACTAAAGCAAGGAAAAATTAAGCCAAAATCCACAAGGAGGACCCAAAAAAGTGTAAAAAATGTCAAAGGATCCTTTTTTCGACACTCCATTTAGCCCCCACTTTAGTGAGAGGAACCTACTTCAAGCTCACACTAAAGTATACAAACACACACCAAGATGGGTTCCAATGAGCCAATGCTAGCAAGATGAGACAACAAGATTCAAGAGGGTTGATCATTCCCCTAGGATCAAGATCCCATAGAAAACCAAACATAAGCACAAAGGAATGCACATGAAAATGATATAAAGAACAACAACAAGGTCAATCATACATTGCCAAAGGAGAAAAAGAGAAAAGAAAAGAAAAGAAAAGAAAGAATTGGATCAAGCTTCAAACATTTTTCCATCCCAATGGGGATCAAATATAGGCTATTTTTCCAAAAAAGTGCATACTCACTCTGAGACAACAAAACTCCTTCCTATCTGCTAGGTGAGAAGTCCTAAAAGGTGAGAAACATACACTTATAGGTAGTATGAACTAACACACATGCAAGTGGCTATGGGAAAAGTCATGCCTCAAATTGGGCTTCTTGCTCAACCATACCAATGTTATACCTCCTGATAACTTTAATAAGGCATGACACAAAAAATATTTTTCAAGCTTCATGAGACAAGCAAAACTTTGTATCATTGAAGCTCATGAACAAAGAGGATGGCTCCACAGGCATGCAACTTGTATTATGCAAGGTGTCCATATAATAAATGAAACATGAAACATGCAAAGAATGTTCAAAGGAGTCTTGCTTAGTTCTTGTGAGGTCTTTAACACAAGGAACATTGTGCCTAATGTCTCCAAGAGAGGACCAATCGAAGAGTAGAAAATTCACAATTAGGGGATGTAGTGTGTCACATCAAGACACTAAGAGGAATGTAATATGCTAAGAGAGATCATGCTCCTAAAGTAAATCAAACCCAATGTCATCCAAAAAGTGACAAATGCATTGTATGAAGTAAGAAGGTTTCACTAAGAACCAAGAAAAGGAAAAATGCAATAGAATAATGTCAATGTATGCCCCCACTTTAAAGGAATTGCTAAACACCATGCTATGAGAAAATACTTTAAAGTAGAAAATGAAAAATGCAAGAAAGAAAGAAGACATAAGAGCCAACTTAGAAAGCCATTTTCCAAGTCATTTGTTTATGAGTAAAGATGCATCATGCAAGAGAAAAAGAAAAGGGAGGGGTTGCCCCCAAAATGAAAAAACCAAACACATAAGGGATCTATGGATTTGGGGTCAGTATGCTCTTTGCTACAATGATTTTAGAGAGCTTGTAACTATCATCATCCTCCAAATACACATAGAAACTGAAGAATGACACAAAGAGAGTGAAAACAAAAGTACAGTTATGGAAGAGACATAGAGGGTGTCTCGGCATATATCATCAAAGGAAAGCTCGATAAGGTCGAAATGTTGCCGGATCAACATGGGATAAATAAGATGTCGATGCGTCATCAAAGATAAAGTCAATGCCTAATAGAATAAAGGTCTTTTATAGAGGAATGTCTAAAGGAAAATCCGTCGAACATCATAGGGGATCCATCGCCATACAATCCACTTAAAGTAAAATCAGGTTAATGGGGAAAAGTCATCTCAATCATATTATCTTGAGGTCGGCTAAGGGACAAGGGAAAGTTTTGAACTAGGAGAAGAACCAAGTTCAACACTCTTAATAGGATATTTGTTCTTTAAGCTCGTGGAAGAAGAAAACAATGTGTTCAATTCATTATGCACCTATTCGTCGATTTTAGCAGTCTCGTCATCATCATCCAAGTTAACCACAATAGGAGGTCAAATGATAATTTCCATTGAAGAGTTCAAATATTTTTGTGGTATTTGTATTGGGTCATTTGTTTTAGTGGGGGATGGGGCTCATCGTGCATTGCTTCAGTCAAGTTCATATTTTGATTTTCTTTGTTTAATTCTTCGTCTAACTTGCGAGCAAGGGCATGGCGTCTTCACCTACACTCTCTAGCACCTCTATTTCTTTTGGTTTTGTTTTTAAGTTAAATTTATGTAGGAGTGGGTTGATCAACCATAGGTTTCTTTTTCTTCCGTAAGGGGAGTAATGGAAGGAACCACAGGAGGTTGTTCAACCAGTTTCTCTTTTTCTTTTAAATTTTCTTTATTCTAAGAGGTGTGATGGGGTTGTTTTCATTGTCTCTTGGTTGTTTGGAAGATGTAGGTGAATTTTCTATTGTTGGTTGGTCTTGGTTGTTTGGTTCTTGTTTAGGTTGAAGAATGGTTTCATCTAGGATGGGAGTTTCAGAGGTGAACATGGACATGATTCAGAGAGTTAATTTTGCTATCTTATTTTCCTTGAACTTTTGGTAGGACAAGAAAAATAAGTCTTCCCTTGGCTTGATAGGTTCCATGGGCTCAAACCAAAAGGCATGTAGGGAAAATTTTCCTCTAGAGGACAAAGGGTTAAAGCTGCTATGGTGAATAGTGAATATTTCATTGTCAAAGGGAAACTTTAATCATTTATGCACAACCGAAGGGACATCTTTCATGGAGCGAAGCCATGGGTGGCCTAGCTTCACACTAAATTGGCCCGACTATGGGATAATGGAGAATGTGACATCCAATTTTTTTGGTCCTATTTGCAATGGTAAGGTGATCGATCCTATCATAGGGCACATGAAACCATTATGCATCTTGATCCATGCTTTTAGTTTGTCATATTCATCTTGATAAAGTTCATGCAGGAGTAAAAATTCCTTGGTGATCATATTCTCTCCACATGAGGGATCTATTAGTATCCCATTAGTGGGCTTGTCATAAATACGACCAGCTATGTAGAGAGGACCATTGGGAAAATGTTTAAGTATATCCTTAGAGGAGAAATCAATGTCAAGAGGACTCTTAGGTCAGCCCTTACAAGGGATGGCATCTATCATCCCTACCATTTCATCCATAGGATTTCCATTGATATTATTTAGAAGAGAATATTTTTTTTCATCATCTATATCATCATTCATCACATCATTCATTTTAGTTTCACTAGCTTTGAAAAATGAAATATTATGTTTGGGCATTGGATTGGTAAAACTTTGCAAGTTTTGGTTAGGAGGGAAAACAAACTTATTTCTTTTATCACTAACACCTCCAATGGATAGACAACCAGAATCAATGAGGTCTTGTACAAGATGTTTAAGATGTTGGAAATGTTCCCTGTCATGTCCATTTTGACAGTGATAGTGGCAATAAACATTGGATTTAAAGCTCAGGGGTAAATTATTTTTAGGTTCAAGTGTTTTGATTGGTGGAAAGGTAATCATTTGTTTTCTAGCAGTTGGGACATTGTGTTATGAAGGGTATCGGGTAAGGGAGTGAATTTTCCTTTTGGATCACCATAACTAAAGCACACTGTGGTTTTGACAACAACTACTTGGTTGTTGACTTTTTGGGTTGGTTGTTGATTGGGGTTGAATTGAAGGAACTCTTTTTTTTTTTTTTGAAAAGGTTTAGAATTGTTTTGATTTACTGGTTTGGATTTCTCATTTCAGCTAGAAGTGGACCTTGTATCTTGACTACTAACCAAATTTTGATAATCATGGAGGGAAGTGCATAGGTGCATGAAGGAGGGGAATTTCATCATGGTCAACTTGTAAATGGTTTAAAAATTCCTCAACAAGTTCATTAAATGAATGAATTGAGTTGTTTGGTAAAGAAGAGAACCATTCCAAGGTAGTGTCTTTCAAGGATCTAGGAAAAAGTTTTTCCAATAGTTTATCGTCAAGGAAAAAGTCACTACATAAGGAAATGTAGGCATTAACATGGTTAGAAGGATCTACCTCCCCTCCATACTTATCAAATCTTGGAACCTCTACACCTTGTGGCATTGGTGTTAGCAATATATCCAAGGAAAATGTGTTTCTTTTGACATAATATATAGGTGGGCCATTTTGGTTTAGGTTGATGGTAGAAATTTTCTTTTGAAGAGATGAAATTGTTTTTAATAGTTGTGTTATGAAAGGGTCACTACTTGTGCTATTGGATGGAAGTGAAAATGGTGATGGAGTGTATGTGTTTGTAGGACAAGTGAATGGAATGCTTATAGGTGGTAAGGTAAGAGATATAACTTATGATGCCACATAGGAACTAGGAATGCTAGTAGGAATCCCTAGAGAAGGAATCATATTACTAACTTTTTGCATTGTTGTTGTGACTTGGGGAGTGGTGTAGGTAGGGATTGAGGCTATGGTTGTGGGAGGAGGAATTTGTGTTCCTCGTTGGCTTGTAACATTGCTTGTGGGTAAAGGATACCTAGTGGTTGCAAGAACATGATTTCCAAAAAATTGCACTCTGTTTTTCACAAGGTCAAGGCCATCTTCACTTTCAAGCATGCAATGAATGTTTTCTATTGTAGGAATTGTAGTTGTTGAAATTTTTTCAAGGCTTATTTCATGTTGTAAGTTTACTAGGTCCTCATGAATTTGAATTATGTTTTCGTGTGGGATGCTATCATTTCTTGGTTCAACTTGCTGTTATCTAAAGGCAAAGAGTTTCTAGGGGTGTTATCCATGCCTAGTGTACTACTATCAATACTAGGAGTGGAAGATCTAGATATCCCAAGATCAACAATGATTGTACTATCACGGGATGACATGAGTCTCAAAAAATTTCTTACTAAGGTAATTAGCAATAGGACACCAAAAAATCATGCAAAGGCTACTAAATGCAGGGTGAATGCAAATGCAATGTAAGCTAACAAGAATGAAATGCTTATAATTGAAATTTTGGGAAGTTAAACTAAAATGTAGAAACAACAAACTGAAACTCAAAAACTGAATTGTAAATGGCATAAAATGCAATGAAAAATATGCAATGGGACTGATTCACCCAAGTTTGCGAATGAGTATAGGTAATAATTTTTTTGAATTAAATTTTATGCTTTTTATGTTTTATGATGCAAATATGAGATGCAGATGTAGAATCTTATTGTCTTTCAATGAAATCAAGTGCAATAAAGATAAATGAGCTTTCACTAATGCAAATTTTGAAACCCTAGAATGCAAATTAAACAATGAAAAACCTAATACAAGCTAATTGTAGGATGAAAATGCACTCCAAATCAGAAATATGATGGTCTATATGTAGGTTCACCAAAATGAAATGAAGAAAAAATGTTGGGGTCTTTCTTTCACTTCTAGGGTTTTGGACCTAAAAGGAGAAAGACCAATTTTTCAACCTTTCACTCAAGAACAAACCCTTGAGATTTCAATGCAAAGGAGATTGAAATATGACAAAGGGAAGGTTCTAGGGACTAAATAATATCTAATGAGTGGTTCACCACCAAGTGTAAACTTGGAAAAGATAATGAATTGGAAAACACAATGTGATATGCAAACAAGTACTAAATGACCTAAAAAGATGAACAAACTGTAATGAAAAGCTATGGAACTGCAAGTGTGCACCTGGAGAACTGAAGATGGAAAAATGGAGGGATGGATCACTAAAAATTCTATTGTTGAAATTGATTGGGACTCATATGCCAGGCTGGGCAAATTAGTCCATTTTTTTAGAAAAATGCACTCAAGCAGGTTTCAGCCAAAAGGGTATCCAGATCTGCAAAAATCCTATTTAGACCTGTATAGTGGGACTCATTCACCAATAGTGGAAAATTAGTCCACTTATGCTTTTCTAGAAATTCTCAAGTGGATTTTGTTCCTCTTGGTCTGCTTTGTTCTTCTTGACTAGTTTCTAGATCTGAAACTACAAAATACCACCTATGGATCTTCTCCAAGCTTCTCTAAGGCTTGATGATAAATTTGACAATTTTTAGGGACTTGATAACTTTTCTCAAACTTTTCTTCTTGTAAAATCTACAACCTAGCTCTACAAATCACACACAAGAAGAGGGAAAAATTTTGTGGGGGTTAGTGAATAGGGGTTTTCCTTGGTCAAACCCCTTGTTGGTAATTAAACCCTGAAATAGAATGAGATATAAAAATAAAATGATGAATGGAAAAATAGAAATGTTGCAACTCACCAAACTCTAGCAATAAGGTGCTACAAAACATGTAATTAATGGCTCCAATGGATGTAGAATTGGAATATTTCTTGATGTTGATAGATCTTGAATGTAATACTTGCTTGAAACACAATTCTTACATCACAATTGTTAGCTCTAAAACAACATGATGCAAGTAACCTGTGATATGATGATTGACAATTCAAGAATGCTCTTGAATGCTTGATAATCTACCCTTGAAATTTCTTGAATGTTTTGTGAATTCTCAAATGCTCCTATGAACTCTCTTGAATGCTAGGCGAGAATATGAATGAAAAAGCCTTGTATTTGTACTTAATTATTCAAGAATTCCTGAAATTACAACACTACAAGCCGACATCAGATCTAGGAGAATAAAATTCCACCAAAAATTTAATTTAAATTTGAATTTTGGTCACACAGGACTCATTCGCCGAAGGTGGAAAATGAGTCCCATTACACATAATATATGGGACCAAAGTTAAAAAGTGTTTAGAAATGTGTGAAACCTACATCAGGGCCAAGAAGACCTAGGTGGGACTCATTTTCCCAAGGTGGAAAATGAGTCCCAGATACTAAATATTATTGAAAATCCAAGGGAAATGTGAAAGTGTGTTTCAACAATTTACAACACTCCAAATAAGGCAAGATTAATGTTAATTATGATTAAAAATATGTTTATTATACTCAGTTAATTGATAAAACCCTAGAAAAGTGTGAAAGTGTGTTACAATGCTTCACAACACTTTTGCAAGGTACCATTAAATTCCATTAGTTCACAAGGGCCCAAGACATAATGTGAATGCGTTATCCACATTACAACACTAAATTAAGCCAAAATTAAGCCAAAATCCACAAGGAGGATCCAAACACTTGTGAAAAATGTTAAAGGATCCTTTTTTGACACTACATTTATGTCTTACGGTCAAACTAGGGTTTTATAGAAAACCCTAAGGTGTTATAGTCATGGATATGAACACTTTTTTTATATTTTGATGTTAACTATGTATAGGTGGTTGCAAGTTGTTTAAGTCATATCTTAATCCATTACATTGTCAAAATTACCAGTGCCTTTACCTAGTGCTACTGGGTGGATCAACGGAGTGTCCATCGCGACACCTCTTCAAATTATTGTTTGATTTTGTCACAACCATGCTAAATTTGTGATGTGTGATATGCTCCCTTGAAGATCTAATGGTGCACATTTTTTCTTGAAGATTAAACAGCTATAGCTTAATTGCTTCACATCATTGATGTGAAGCAAAAGGGTAGTGTGCAATCAGTGATATGTGATGAAAGAGATCAATGGTAAAGGATGAAGGATGGGAGATTAGATGGCTATCACACATTGTATTTGTATCAAATTTAAAAGTTTACCTTGGCATGTGCTTTGTGTGATGTGTGATATAGATAAATTAACAACTAAGAATAGATGGAGGAGATCTAACACTCATTGCTTCATTGCTTCAAATCACTATTGTGAAGCAAAAGGAAGGAAAGAAATTTGTGATATGTGATGGGTAAAGGCGTTAGTGGAGTATAATGTCAGCAATAACACATGGTGGAATATAATTGCATCACTCTTGTTATTCACATTGTAATTGTGAATAATCCAACACTACGGATATGTGCAATACATTAAAGGGTTGTGATGAAGACATAGTGGGTCACCTTTTCAAAAGATTGATGGAGTTATAAGGTGGAAAAGTGTTTAGTTGGACAAATGACAATTTTCTATTGCATCACTATGTTTCTTTATATTATGATTTCAAATCTTTGCATGCAAACAAAGTTGCACTTTGCAAAGAGAATGCGATGGAAATCCAATGGTGGAGATCAAGGGATGGTGATCGAATTATGATAGCAAGACCTCTTCACATAACTTAAATAAAGGTTGATGCCCTAGGGAAATTTGCAATACATGATGGATAGATACAAAAAGATAGAGATCAAGAGGGCCAGTTAAAAGAATATCAATCATACGGTTGGGTTTTAAAGTTGGAAAATTAAAGGAGATTGATTGGATCATGGAATGAAGGAATCAAATCAACAATTAAAATTTAAAGTTGAGGACCTACATTGGCTATGATAGCATGAATGAGTGTTTTGACAAATAACTAACATATTGAATGAATTTAATTGTTTCAACTGCTCCAATGACCAATTTGATTGGAAATTTCATTTACAAAGTAGTGACACAATATGTAAAGGTTATCAAGATTAGAATTAGATTGATTATACAATTTTATGGCATTAAATGTATATTAGGTTTAAGGTTTTGCAAGTTGCCATGATTAGAAAATTAAATGAATCTGTACATGAAGCTTGTTGATGAAGAATGCAAGTGAGAAAACCCCAGTATAAGTTTGTAGAGAAAAAATTGAATTAATCAATTAATTTGGAAAATGCTATGTGGCTCAAGAAATGAATGATTATTGATTAATGTAAGAGAAACGAAGATAATCATAATTTTTCCTATGTTTTGAAGCAACATAGAGTATGTGTGAGCTAAGGAGTGGATAAAGAATAAACATGCTGCAATAGAGTGAAACCTAAACAAAAATAGAGATCATCATCAAGCGTTTGTATTCAAGGTGTAGAAAAAAGTCAGGTGCAATGTAGAGAATTGAGTTGTAGAGATTGCAACAAAGAGTTGAGTAGTTGCAAATAAATTTGCAACATTGAATTATGTTCAATAGAACAAATTGTAATATCTTGATTGTTAATCTAATTATTGGGTGTCATTAGACAACTGGGTAGGTTCTTAGTGTAGGGATTTGGTGCTTCCTTTGAATGGGTGTTCCTACTATTAGGTTACTGGTATCTCCTTAGGGTTGGTGTTGGGTATGTGCAGGATCATCATGGAAAAAATAGGCCCTTAAGTGGTGAAAAATTTAGAAAAATTGAAGTTAGGAAACTTGACGTAAACATTTGAATAGGTTATTTTTATTATTAAAAAAATATGTAAGAATAGAATCTGTAGAAAATTGAATGTAGTTTCTAAACTACTAGTTTTATTTAAAAAAAAAATCTATTCGGTGAAAATTTGAAATTTCAATGTAGTACTTATTAAATTTCCTGGAAAAAATAAGAAGTAGGTGTCTGTCTGATCACCCTCAACCACAGTAAAATGATAATGATTTTTTATAAGAATTTAGATATAAGTAGAGGACTCATGTCCTGATGTGATGCATATATTTTTTGTAAGTTTTTTTCAAAATAAATAATTAATTATGAATTTTTTATTACAAATTTTAAAAATATAAAACTCATATGTCCTGACCACCTTTAACTTGGTCAAAACTTCATGATTTTTTTTTTTTTTTTTTTGAATCCTATAGTATGCAAAGCATAAAATGTGACGTATGTTTCAGATTCAAAAAATGTGATACCGTTTGAAAGCTATAGATGTTTTTCAATCAACCTATCAATTAGGACTTTCGTCATAATTCAAATAGAAAATGAATAATAATAATTTATTAAATTCAAAGTAAAGAAAAATTTATATTGGTGGAAATCTAGGAATCTCCTTTAAAAACCCTTTTGATTTCATCAATTTTAGGTAAAAAAAAGTTGTTAGCCACATACCCTACACATACTCATCATATCACCACTTTTTGGCCCATCATGATCATACACATGGTGTTCCCTTAAAGAATTATAATCAAAATATTTCATTGTGAGGCTAGAGTAGTATAGTAGATCATAGCAGCTATTCTCAACATGGTTTCTCCCATCTTGGGTTTTGCACGTATATATTGTGTTATGTGCAATTATGTGTGAATGTTTATTTCTCTACTAGTTTAGTTTAATCTACACTAAAAGATCTAAAGGGAATTAATCTACTTGAAGTGCTAAAGGGATAAATTTTAATTGATCTGTTGATTCACCCCCCTCTCAGTAGATTGTTGTGTTCCAACAATTGGTATCAAAGTCTGCTTCCTTAGGAGAAGCTTAATCAACTTATGTAGATCTTGGACAAGTGAACAAAATGGCTAGTTGGGTGAAGCCACAATAGTGGTTTACAATTTGATGGAGGAAAGAAAACTAAAAAAATTGAGCCCATGGAAAAAAAATGGTTTTAGGGGTTCAAACGAACCTACAGGTTTGAGAGAACCCACTTAAATGCTTACCCCCATTTTCCGCCCCAAAAAGGAAATACCATTTAAAAGGTGGTTTTCTCAAACCCCTAGGGGTTCATTCAAACCCCCTTATCCCTCACCCCTTGAGACACAAAAATCTAAATTTTTCACTTGAGCTCGGGTTGAAGATGAAAATGGCGGAGACTTCACAAACCCAACTGGAATCAGGTAGTTCTCAGAACAAGCTATCTAACAAATATAATTTTAATATGTTTTGGTTTCATTATGTATTTATTTTTTTAGTTTTATTAAACATAGGTTTTTCACTGAAAATCAAGCTCTTTGTTCTGCACATGTGGAAAAATAGTAGATTATCAAAAAAATATTTGAAAAATATGAGTGCACCAGATATTGAAGTCCTTGATCCAACCAAAAAAAAATTGAATTTCGATACATACAAAAAAAGTTACACATTATATGGTCGCGTTATGTTTCAATTGTAATTGGTTTGACTTTGAAACTTGATTAAAGAAAAAATATTCAATAAAAAACTATCTAACCAAGTGGAAGCACTAGATATCCGAGTTAAAAATCTAAATTCAAAAGAATTAAAATTTAATCCTTCATGGAAAAAAGTTATGCATTATACAATGAGCATCACTTTTTAAAAATGCTATTTTCTGAAAAAAAAATAGTTTTCGAGGGAGATGGAAAAAGAAGTGCAAACTGATTCCAAATTTTTTGAAAAAATAATATTTAGAATCTATAGAAAAAATGTCATGAAACTCTATTTTGCATCATCTTCAAATTCCTCATGGTTTAGCCACTATAGGTGCCCAAACGTGAAAATTTAGTTTAAAAAAATTATTTCAGTGTCCAGTTTGGAAAAAAATAATAAACCACTATTGTGGGATCACCCAGTTAAGAGGGTTCATATTCAAACAAGGAACCTCAATTTCATGGATCAGATTATGCTTTTTGAAGCATTATGATGGAGACATATTTGACATCATTAAGGTTTAATGTTTGGATGTCTATTAAGAATGGATATACGCCTCCTACTATTGCTCCTACTGATGTTGCATGAATGAAAGACTATGAGAACAATGCAAAGACTAAGCATGTTATTCTCTATGGTTTGTCTATCTTAGTGTTTATCAAAGTGATGGATTGCAGTACTACATAGTCCATGTCTAGAATAAGTTAAAAAATCATCTATGAAGGAGATATAAGGTGTAATTGGAAAAGCTACAAACTATCTGAGCTAAGTTTGAAAGTTTTTAAATGAGTGAAGAAGAAAATATTTTAGATTATCTTATCAGCTTTGATTAGATTGTGAACTCAATTAGAGGGTTTGGAGAAGAAGTAAAGGATTCAATAATTGTACAAATGGTTTTAAGATCTATACCATCTAGGTATGATTCAAAAATATCTACAATAGAGAAGGCAAGAGAAGTGGATAAACTCAATATTCATGAACTAAATGGCATATTCACTACATATGAAATGAAAATGGGAAAAGCAGTCATCTAAAAGAGAAGTTGCATTCAAGGTTTCAAATAAGGAGAAGGTTGAGCTTCTCAAGAAAGACAAGGAAGAAACTTCTACATACACACATGAGGAAACTGATGAGGAGGAAGAAAACTTCATCTAAAGACTAAGGAGAGGCTCTAGAAAATATAGAGGTAATCTATCCTTCAAGTACTTTGACTATAGTAAAGTAGGAATTTTTTTTACCAAATGCCCTTACAATAAGCAGGATAAATTTGAACAAGAGGTAGATACTAAAAAGAAGAAACCCTACTTTTCTAAGAAGATTTTTTTTCAAAAGAAGAGTCTATACATCCAAGAGGAAAGTGATTCATTTGATGCTAGTGATAGTTTAGATGATGAACAATATTGTGCATTTATAATGGAAGAAAATGAATTTCTTTTCATGGTAAAAAAATTTTAAGAATAGAAAGATGGAAAGATTGAGGATCTTGGTGAAAAAGGTTAATAAGAAGGATAATTTTACCTTGAAGGAGAACTCATATGTTCCCTAGATGATATTCATGACCTAAGAGAGGTAGTTAATAATCTAAAAAAGGAGAATAAGCATTAGAAAAATCTTTCAAAAAAAGGAGACTAAGAAGCTTATCAAAAATCTTGAAGAATATAATCAAATGGTAGTGAGCTTGAAGTTACAAGTAGAGGAAGCCACAAGAATTGAAGATGTAGTCAAGTCTAAGCTACAATCCTAAGTTGAAAAATGTATGAAGCTAGAGGTAGAAATAGTTGCCTTAAGAAAATATTTGGAAAAGGATAAAGAACATATAGAAAAAATGCTTGAAGTTGAAAGGAGGCTTGGGATTCATGATGGATTACTAACCACACAAAATCCTTCTGAAAAAGAGAAATTTAGTTTGGGTCTTGAGAAAGGAAAGAGTACTTTTACTAGTGCATCTACAAAACTATATGAAAGATTTAGAGTAGAAGAAAATTCTAGTACAAATGATGAGAAAGCCTACAAGGAAAACACCTTTGAAAAGGAAAAGAAGACTAATGAGATAAAGAATGTTGAAGGAGAAAATAAGCCTAATGTAGACAAGAAGAACTTCCAATCAGTTCTTGATCATCTGAAGAAGAATAATAACATAAGAAGAGCTTATGCTAAAGATTCATAAGGGTGAGAGATCTAAAGAAGCCAAAGCAAAGAAGACCCCCTCATCCTGCTCAAGGAAATGCTATGATCAAGTATCTTTCATACTTCTATGGGTACTATTATACTTATAATCAATTTGGTCATAGGGCTAGAGATTGTAGAATTGTTCCTAAAAAGAGTACAAACTTTGTAAGTAAAATCCATTTGCTCCATTATTTGACATGAATTGTTATTTGTTATATTTCTAATAATTTTTGTCATATATTCAAGAATTGTAGAACAAAATTTATAAGAAAAAATTTACAAAGTGAAAAAAGGAAAACAAACCTCCTAAAGTGAACAAAGAGTCTAAAGTCTCTTAAAATAAGAAAGAGAAGGAAGAAAATAAGCCTAAAAGGGTGTGGAAAGAAAAAGAGTGGATTCCCCCATAATAAATGATTGCACAAATGATACTTCATGCCAAGAAGAAAAATCTATGGGTGATTGATAGTGGCTACTCTAAACATATGATTGGTGACAAGGGGAAATTCATCCAATTTAAGAAATGCAAGGAAGGATCAGTCAGTTCAGGTGACAAGACTATTATAAAAAACTTTGGTAAAGGATCAATAACCATAGATGGTAAATCACATACAAAACATTTCCTTTATGTTGAAGGTTTGAAGCACAACCTGCTGAGTGTGATTCAGATGTGTGAATTTGGCTATAAAGTCACATTTAATTCAAAAGGATGCAAAATTAGGAAAAACATGGAGAAATAATTGCACAAGGAGTAAGAACATACAGTAACCTTTATAATCTCAGTGAAGTAAAGGGTTAGAATTGTCTAGTAAGTCAACTTGATGAGAGCTGGTTGTAGCATAGGAGAATAGGGCATGCAATTTTTGACAATTTGTTGAAAGTAAGCTCAAAAGCACTAGTAAGACACATGCCTACGATAACTAAGCTTGTAAACACTAGTTGCAAAGAATGTCAAATAGGCAAGAAAACAAGAGTCAAATTTCAAACAAAAGAATACTCAACTAAAAATCCCTTGCAACTGGTTCATACTGATTTATGTGGTACCACAAGGAAAATATGATTGAAAGGTGAAAGATATTTCATGTTGTTTATTGATGACTATTCAAGGATGACATGGGTAACTGGTGTAGGAGCACCTAGTTGATTTCATGCCTCCATGAGGAAATTTTGCCATTTTTGGTTTTGGATTGTTTTTCTTTTGTAATAAGGTCATATAGACCATGTCACATGTGTTTTGAGTCATTGACTAAGTTGCTAGGTGGTTTGTGGGGTCAAGTTGTCAACTTTGCAAATGTTGTCATTGTTGCAAAATTGCAAAATATGCAAAAAAGGGAATGTGAAGGGTCATCAGTGGGAAAGAAGGTTTTTTTCCATTGGAATTCAAAGGGAAGGTTTTTATTTTGGAGAGAATTTAATAAAACCCTTATTTTTCCTGCAAATCTCTAACATTTCTAGTTGTTTTAGAGCATTGTATGATTCTCTATGGAGGTTTCATGAATTGAGGTTGATTGTATTGGATGGAGAATTAAATTATCTTTCTGTTGGTGTTGGTCTTACTAAGTTTCATTAAGTTTTGAGGATTTTATTATCATTTTACCTCGGATAGGTCAGAAAACCTAGTCCAACAGGGTTGAAAGGAAGAAAAATGTAGAACTCTCCATTCCACCATTGAAACCTTGTCAAAATTAGTGGAATGGAGAGAAATTAGGTTTATTTTATGTTTATCAAGTTGTAGGGGCAAGGGATAGAGTTAGGAGCTCATTGTGTGATACCCTAGATGAAATTTCATGGCTTTTTAGGCATGAAAGGATGGCTAGAGGTTAGGGTTTGTTAAGAAAGCATTGGGAAAATGTGGTAATTGGTTTGGTGAGCATAGAAAGACCCTATAAGATGTTTTTAGGGTGTTGGTAAGGAGAATTGAGGCCTAGAGTTTATAGAATCAATAAACCCCTATTCAAACTAGCCTAATTAGGTCTAAAGGGTAGCATAGCAGCCAAATTTTTAGTGATTTGTTCCAAAAAAATCATACCTACTTTTGTGATATTTACTAAAAGTCCAAAAGGGTACTTAGAAGAGTGATTGGTTTCTAGGTTTGAGGCCTTCTCTAAAATATATGGCCAATTTTCACTGTTTGGAATACTACAAACAATTTGAATGGATTGATTGGATAAGGTTCAAGTTGGGGTTTCACCATTTGAAATTTTGTTTGTTCAAGGTTTTATTAATGTCCCCCATCCTACTTTGCATCAAAGTGGTATCAGATCATAGGTTTTGATATTTTGAAGGAAAGAGGTTGAAGTTTGAAGAAGGAAAAGTTGCAAATTGAAGGATCAAGATGCCTCCAAAGGGAAGTGTAGTTATGGCCACGAAAATAAGAATGATGAAGGAGTCTCAATAAGCTCATTTAGAAAAACTTGCAGCATTAGAAACAAACCAAAGAAGAGGTAAGGCCATTGAAGATGAGAGTGACCAATAGGAAGAGGAAGAGGGTGAGAATGAAAACCCTCCAAGAGGAGTCCAAGGTGATGATGAGTTGGACCCTGATGAAAGAAGGATGGTTAAGATGCTAAAGGGTGTCAAAGGAGATGTTTCTGAGGTGAAGATGGAATTTCCCAAGTATAGTGGGAAGATGGATAGTGAAAAGGTGTGGGACTAGATTGATGCACTAGACAATTATTTTGAATACAAGGAGGTATTAGAAGAACAAAAGGTAAAGTTTGCAAAAATGAAATTGAAAGGACTTGCCCTATCTTGGTGCAACTATGTACAGGAGGAGAGAGAAAAATGGAAAAGCAAAAATAAATTCATGGGATATGATGGTGTCTAAGATTATGAGTCAATTCTTTCCCGGTGACCATGCAATTCAAATATTCAGGAAGTTGTAGAACCTAAAGCAAAAGGAAATGGATGTCATGACCTATACAGAGGAGTTTCACAAATTGAGCCTTAGAGCAAGTCACGTTGAGGATAAAGTTAAAAATATAGAAAGATATATGAATGGGTTAAGGTTTAATATCCAAGATGAATTGAGTCTTTCCACCCCTACAATAGTTGAAGAATTTTTTCTGTTGGCTATTAGAGCAAAAGAAAAGTTGAAGAGAAGGAAAGAGAGACAAGGTAGAGGTAGAGACAACAACTCTAGATATAAGGGTCCATTTTCTAGTTCAATACAATCATATGAAAGCCAAAAAGATGCAAAAAAAGTGCAAGAAGGGAATGTGCAAGATCATTATGGAAAAAACAAGCCCTTAAGTGGCAAAAAATTTAGAAAAAATAGAGTTAAGCAACTTGATGTAAAAATTTGAATAAGTTATGTATATTATTTCAAAAGTATATAAGAATAGAATTTGTAGAAAATTGAATGTAGTTTCTAAACTACTAGGTTTATTTTTTTTAAAATCTATTTGGTGAACATTTGAAATTTCAATGCAGTAATACTTAAATTTTAGGGAAAAAAATAAGAAGTAGGTGTCTATCTGACCACCCTAACCACATAAAATGATAATATTTTTTATAAATATTTTAAATATAAGTAGAGGACTCATGTCCCGATGTGATGCATATTTTTTTGTAATTTTTTCCAAGTAAATAATTATTATGAATTTTTATTACAACTTTTAAAAATATAAAAGCTCGTATGTATGACCAACTTAACTTGGTCAAAACTTCATGAAATTAATTTTTTCAATCCTATAGTATGTGAAGCATAGAATGTGACACATGTTTCAGATTCAAAAAATGTGATACCGTTTGAAAGCTATAGATGTTTTCAATCAACCTATCAATCAAGACTTTAGTCATAACTCAAATAGAAAATGAATAATAATTATTTATCAAATTCAAAGTAAAACATAATTTATATTGGTGGAAAACTGAGAATCTTCTTTAAAAACCTTTTCGTTTAATCAATTTTGGGTAAAAAAAAGTCATTAGACACATACCCTACACATACCCATTATATTGCCACTTTTTGGCCCATCATGATCCTGCACATAGCCAAAACAAGTTGTTGATCAGAGAGGTGGATTTAGAGGTAGTGGATTTGGTTTTAAAGGTAGATTTGGAGGACAAGGAAGAGGTTCTAATGCATTCACAAGAAGATGCTATCAATGTAACAAGTTTGGACATCAAGCTTGGCAATGCAATGAAGGACAAGCTTCTACTTCAATCGGTTGAGAAAGGAGAAATCAAATTGCTCAAGGAGAGGACTGTGAAAGTGTGGGATTAACATCACAACATGTTGCTCCTGACGTGTGGAAATTTGATATGCATGCAATGTATGATGGTAGAAGAAAGCATATGAGATTGAAAAAGATGGAAACTCTTTTACTTTGACTCCATTGATAGAAGATGATAAGGGATGAACTAAGGCAGCCAATGCGATAATGTTAGGTAGAAAGGAATTCATCAAAGTAGAGAAAGGAGAGAATATGACACTTGCATCCACCAGCAAGCATAGAGATAATAAGACAATAGGTTAGAAGATTGATTCAATTTTCAAAGGAAAATATATTGAGAAGGTCAAGGATGAATTTATTTTGGGAATGCAAGATTGGTTTGAGAAACATGTTGAGATGATGATGAAAAGAGTGTTTTGTACATTATTTTTAAAAGAGGTTGGTGGTCATTCAATTTCTGTCAACTCAGAGGTTTGTAAATATGCACAAGAAGCAATTAAAGGTGCATCACAATAGATGTAAAAGGTGAGCAACATAGGTAAGGAGATTAAGGGTAAGTTGCAAGAAAATTTCTACAAAGCGAAGCACACAATGGGAGTGAAGAAGAAGGAAATGGATTACAAGGCACAAGGAGGTGAGGTTGTAGGGGAAGAAGCAGCTTTGATAGTATTTTTAGATGTACCACAGGTGGAAAATTATCCATTAAGTGAAGAACAATAGTCCCAAGGGAAGCACAAGTGAAAGGTAAGAAATAATACATGTTTTCAGTACTTGACTCATTGGAAGTGATTACCAGATGGAAAGGCACTTGGAGATCAATGAATAATGAGATACAACATGGTTTTGTTGCAGAATGGTCCTCAAGGGACTTGAGTCAAAAAAAAAATTCTGAGTGTATGGTGTAGGGGCACCTAGTTGGTTTCATGCCTCCATGAGGGAATTTTGTCATTTTTGGTTTTGGATTTCTTTTCTTTTGTAATAAGGTCATATCAACCATGGCACACATGTTTTGAGTCATTTAATAGGTTGCTAGGTGGTTTGTGGGGTCAAGTTGTGAACTTTGCAAATGTTGTCATTGTTGCAAAATTAGAAAATATCCAAAAAAGGGAATATGAAAGGTCATCGATGGGAAAGAAGGATTTTGGTCATTGGAATTCAAAGGGAAATTAGAAAATTGATGTAATATGTTTAAATTTTCCTTGAGAAGGTGATCCAAAAGTTGGTGACTTGTATTTTGGAGAGAATTTAATAAAATCTCTATTTTTCCTCCAGATTTATAACATTTCTAGTTGTTTCAAAGCAATGTATTTTTTTTTTAAGGTTTCATGAATTGAGATTGATTGTATTTGATGGAGAATTGAATTAAATTTCTATTGGTGTTGGTCTTACTGAGTTTCATTATGTTTTGAGGATTTTATTGTCATTTTACCTCAGACATGTCAGAAACCCTAGTCCAATAGGGTTGAAAGGAAGAAAAATTTAGAACTCTCCATTCCACCATTGAAATATTGTCAAACTCGGTGGAATGGAGGTAGATTAGGTTTATTTTGTTTTTACCAAGTTTTAGGGGTAAGGGATAAAGTTAGGAGATGATTGAGTGATGCCCTAGATGAAATTTCATGGTTTTTAGGCATGCAAGAATGGCTAGAGGTTAGGGTTTGTTAAGGAAGCATTGGAAAAGTGTGGTAATTGGTTTGGTGAGCATAGGTAGACCCTATAATATTTTTTTAGGGGTTTATAAGGATAATTAAGGCATGGAGTATAGATAATCAATAAACCCCTATTCAGACTAGCCTAACTAGGTCTAAAGGGAAGCGTAGTAGTCAAATTTTGAGTAATTTATTCCAAAACAATCATACATGATATTTTGATGTGATACTAAAAGGCCAAAAGGGTACTTAGAATAGTTTTTTGTTTCTTGGTTTCATGCCTTATCTAAAATATATGGCCAATTTTCAATGTTTGAAATGCTACAAGCAATTTAAATGAATTGAGTTGATAAGGATCAAGTTGGGTTTTCACCATTTGAAAGTTTGTTTGTTCAAGGTTGTATTGACATATTCCATTATACTCTACATCAGTAACCTTTCTAAAGGATAAGTCACAAGCATTAGAAATATTCAAGATATTTAAAGCCATGGTTAAGGAGATTGGTAGAAGAATCAAATGCTTAAGGTTAGATAGATATGGAGAGTTCACATCAAATGAATTCACTGAATATTGTGCGAAGCATGGAATTATTAAAAGACAATATTCTTCATCAAGAACTCCACAACAGAATGAATTAGTTAAAATAAAGAATAGAATAGTTAAGGAGATGGCCAAAACAATGTTGAATGAGGAAAAATTACTTGATGTGTATTGGAAAGAGGTAATACATACTGTACAGTTTATATTTTGAATAGAGTTCAAATAAGAGTAAATAGTGATAAGACCCCCTATGAATTGTGGTATGGTAAGATAACATCTATCAAGTATTTCAAAGTTTTTGGTAGCAAATACTACATCAAAAGAGAAGAATATAATTTGGGAAGCTTTGAGTAAAGATTTGATGAAGAAATATTTCTTGGCTATTCCACCCAAAGAAAAGCAATCAAGTGTTATAACAAAAGGTTGCACAAGATTGTAGAAATAATTAATGTTAAGATTGATGAAGATATAAAACATGTTAATTAGATAGCTTTTAAAATGAGTCTAAATGTGAAGAAGAGATTGATGATGAAGAGCCAGAAGAAGAGAATGAAAAAGAACCTGCAAATTATGTTTGAAAGAATCATCCTTTAGATCAGATAATTGGAAATAAAAATGAAGGTGTTTAGACAATGAGAAGAGTTGCAAGGTCTAAGGAACAAGTTAAATTTTCTCTTTTGTCATAGATTGAACCTAAAAGCTATGTGGACGCTAACAAGGATGAGAGCTGGATAAAAGCCATGAAAGAAGAGTTGAATCAAATTGAGAAGAATAAAATGTGGGAATTGGTTCCTAGACCCCCAAGAAAAAACGTGATAGGCACTAAATGGGTGTTTAGAAACAAGCTAAATGAAGATGGAGCTATATTAAGGAATAAAGAAGGTTGGTATGCAAAGGATATGCAGAAGTTGAAGGAAAAGACTTTGTAGAAATATTTGCACCTATTGAAAGACTAGAAGCCATCAAAATGTTTCTTGTGTTTTCAATGTATAAAAGATTTAAAGTCTATAAAATGGATGATAAAATCTAATTTTCTCAATGGAAACCTTGAAGAAGAAGTCTACATAAAATAACCAAAAGGATTTTAGCTATCAAAAGAAGAAAATTATGCTTGCAGACTAAGAAAAACATTATATGGTCTAAAACAAGCATCGAGGGCATGGTATTCAAAATTAGACCAGTATCTCCAACAAAAATGATTCAAAAAGGGATGTGTAGATAGAAATTTGTACTCCAATTCTAAAGGTTAGAACGTGATTATTGTTGTTGCATATGTGGATGTATCATATTCGGGTAGAGCAATGACAAGATGTGAAAATAATTTTCTGCTCAAATGTAAAATGAATTTTAAATGGCAATGGTAGGAGAATTGTCCTTTTTCCTTGGTTTACATATATTAAAAATTGATTATGGGATATTTATATCTCAAACTAAGTATGCTAAGGAAATGCTTAAAAATTTTGGAATGGAAGATAACGTATTGGTTAGTACCCTCATGATAACTAGATGTAAATTGAGCAAGTCAGATGAGTCCCCTAATGCAAATTAGACAATGTGTAGGTTAATGATTGGAAGCTTGTTGTATTTAACTACTTCAAGGATATATATTATGCAAGTAGTGTGCGTGGTGGAAAGGTTTCAGGTTGCTCCTGAGGAGTCTTATGTCAACAAAGCAACGAGAATATTTATATATATCAAAAGTATTATTAAATATGCATTATGGTATTCCAAGAGCAAATATTTCACTTTAACTAAATATATAGATGTTGATTGGGCTAGAAGTGCAGATGATAGAAGAATCACTAGTGGTGGTGCATTTTTATTAGGAAACAAACTTGTTTTTATGGATGAGAAAAAAGAAAGAATCAATCACTCTTTCTATAGTGGAAGCAGAGTATGTAGTAGTAGAAACATGTACTCAGGAATTGTGGATGAATTAGACACTCAGAGACATTAAGATTGAGTACAATGAACCTATCTCTTTTTTTTCAATAATTCAAGTGCAATAAACATCTCAAAGAATCCAGTGATGCATTCTAGGACAAATTACATATCAATCAAGTATCACTTCATAAGAGAGAAGGTTGCATATTAGGAAGTCACCATGGTATGTGCCAACCAAAGATCAAGTGGTAGACATATTCATCGAGCCTCTTCCAAAGGAACAATTTGAATATATGAGGTTAAAATTGGGAGTAATGATCCCACATCATATCACTAAATTCTAGTGATAGGGCTTGGGTCTAGGGATAGCTTCATAGATATTTCATTCATCCCTAGAAGAAGTCAAGGAGAGATCAAGTTAGGTAAACTTGGTTTTACAAAATTCTAATGACTTGATGGTTGCAGATTTATAGTAATATCCATTCCCTTTGAGTTGCTTATCAAAGGGGGAGAATATCTAAGGGGGATATTTATGTCAAAGGGGGAGAAAGGAAAGAAAATGCTCATACAATTGATCAAGGGGGAGAAATTCAAGAAAATGCTTTGATGAAATATATGTCTAAGGGGGAGTTGTTATGTATATGTACTTATATGGTTTTGATTAATTGGTATAGAGTATTTTAGTTGATTGGTAGAATGCTAGTTTAGTTGGTATAGAGCATGAATTAGAGCATCTGCAATTAGTACGAAGCATTTAGTGCATTTGGTTTTGGTATCAATGACAAAGGGGGAGATTGTTGGAATAATATTGTCATTGATGTCAAAAGGTGTCATTAATGTCAAAGGGGATGGCATTGGGATAAGAAGATAAGATTCTAGAAGAGTTAGTGATATATGGTGGAGAGAAGAGCATGTTTTGAAAAATTGCAATGTTTCTCAAAAAGTTGCAAAGTTGTCATGAAATGTTTTCATGTTGTTGCAGAGGGTACTTCTAGAAGTCACAAGAGAAAACAAGCTACATAGTCAATATGGATTTTTTGAGAGCTTCTCAAAGGTGTGAATTGTAGATCCAAAGTATATGTGGTGTGCTCAAAATTGATTTTTTTATATCTTCTTGTCAAACTAAGCTTTTATAGAAAACCCTAAGGTGTTGCAATAATGGTGATGAATATTTTTTATATTTTTATGTTGATTGTGTACAAGTTGTAGTTTGTTTAAGTCATATCTTAAGCCATCGTGTCATAAAAATTACAAGCCCCTTTATCTAGTGTTATCAGGTGGCTCAGGGGAGTTTCCATCTTGAAAACTCTTCACATCATTGTTTAAGTTCATTGCAACCATGCTAAAATTGTGATGCGTGATATTTTCCCTTGAAGATATAATGGTGTGTATTTGTGCTTGTGGATTGAATGGCTATCGCTTCATTGCTTCACATCGTTGTTGTGAAGCAAAAGTGTAGTGTTGTAAAGGATGAAGGATGGAAGATCAGATGGCTATCACACAATGTCTTTGTATCATGTTTTAAAGTTTACCTTAGCATGTTCTTTGCATGATGTGTGATATAGACAAATAAACGACCAAGAATAGATGAAAGAGAGCTAATGGTCATTTCGTCATTGCTTCACATTGCTATTTTCAAGCAAAAGGAAGGAAAGAAATGCATGATATATGATGGGTAAAGGTGTTATTGGAGTATGATGTCAGAACTAACACATGGTAGAATATAATTGCATCACTCATGTTATTCACATTGTAGTTGTGAATGATCTAATACCAAGGAAATATGCAATGCACTAAAGGGTTGTGATGAAGACATGGTGGGTCCCCTTTTCAAAAGAGTGATGTAGTGATAAGGTGGAAAATTGTTTGGTGAGACAAATGGCAATGTTCTATTGCATCACTATGTTTCTTTACATCCTGATTTCAACTCTTTATGTGTAAACAAAGTTGCACTAGGAAAAGAGAATGCAATGGCGATCCAATGGTAGAGATGAAGGGGTGGTGATCTAATGGTGATCAAAAGACCTCTTCACATCATGTAAATGAAGGTTGATTCCCTAGGAAAAGTTGTGATACATTATAGTTAGATACAAAAAGATAGAGATCAATGGTGCCAGTTAAAAGAAGATCAATCATACAATTGGGTTTTAATGTTGTATGATGAAAGGAAATCGATTGGATCATGGTGAAAAGGCATGAGATCAATGATCATAATTAAAATTTGAAGACCTCCAATGACTATGAAAGTGTGAATGAGTGTTTTGACTGATAGCTAGCATAGTTAATGAATTTAATTGGTTCAACTACTCTAGCAACCAATTTGATTGTTGATTTTATTTATAGAGTGGTGGCACAAATTGTAAAGGTGATTGAGATCAAAATCAGATCTAGTATACAAGGTTATGAAATTAAATGCATATTAGGTTTAAGGTTTTACAGGTTTCCATGATTGGAAAATTCAATGAATCTATATAGGAAGCTTGTTGATGAAGAATGTGAGTGAGAAAACCCTAGTAGAAGTTTCTAGATCAAAAATGTGAATTATACAATTAATATGGGTGGTAATTTGTGGCTTGATAAATTAATGATTATCATTGAATGTAAGAGAAAAGAAGAAAATCTAAATTTTTTCTATGTTGAAGCAAAATAGTGTATGTGTGACCTAAGGAGCAGACAAATAATGCACATGTTGTGATAGAGTGAAACCTAAACAAACAAAAAAGATCATCACTAAGGGTTTGCATTCAAGGTATAAAATAAAATAAGGTGTAGTGCAAAGAATTGAGTTGCAGAGATTGCAACAAATTTGAGCAATTACAAATAAAGTTGCAACATTGAATGTGTTCAATAGAACAAATTGTAATATCTTGATTGTTAATCTGATTGGTGGGTGCCATCAGATAACTGGGTAGGTTGTCAATATAGGGAGTTGTTGCTTCCTTGGAGTGGGTGTTCCTAAAACCAAGGGATTAGTGTTTCCTTTGGGTTGGTTCCCTTAAAGAATTGTAATCAAAAGCCTTTCATTGTGTAGATTAGGACAGTAGATCCTAGTAGCTATTCTCATTGCATGGTTTTTCCCATCTTCGGTTTTCCATTTATACGATATGTTATGTGAAATTGTGTGTGAATGTTTATTTCTTTTCTCATTTAGTTTAATGTGCACTAAAAATATAAAATGAATTAGTCTGCTTGAAGTGTTAAAGGGCTATATTTTAATTGATCTATTGATTCACCCCCCTCTTGGTAGATTGTTGTGTTCCAAAATATTTTTTGTTAAAACAAAGAGGTCAATTTAAATACAACGAGTAAATGCACACACAACCATTGAATAATAGTTTTAGTTTCTTTCTTACATAGGCATATGCATATTTCAGATCTCTAAAATTTGTAAAATACGTGAAGATTAAGGGTTTCAAAATTATAGATAGTTGAGAGTTTCAAATAGCAAGAAAAATGAACAATGTGTAAATGTATGAAGTAAATCAAATAAAAATAGTATCCTTCATCGAATAAAAAACAAGATCATCCTTATAGAAAGTTGCATGAGATGCCTACTCCATAATTCCTCCTAACCTACAGCAAAATGATGTATAAAATGATAAGAAGCAAGTTTTAAAGGAATCCTTATGAAATTAGGGTTCAATATCGTTTCCCTAATATCTAAGGGCTAAGATTAGACAAATCTAATTGTCAATATTGAATGCACATTCCATTAAATTCAAATTTTTCATTAATTTAATTAAACTTGTTTAATTATTAACTAAGTCCATGGTGGGGATCCATGAGACTAGGGCCCTTTTTTAAGTGATAACTTAAAGCCACTTTAGAAGACTTTTACCTATAAACTTGTATTCCTTCTTGCAAACTTAAGATTTGAAAAAAAAATCAAATCAATTTAATCCTCAACCATAAAAAGGGGAATTATGTTTTAAAATTTATTTTAATGTAATTTAACTAGCGGACTTTAAGTACAATTATTTTTTAAATAAGATTAAATAATTGTGTTTGCTTAAAGTATTATATTTTGAATATTTTATAAACATTTAAACAATAATATTATCGTAATTTAGGTCTAATTATTAATTAGATTTAATAATAATAATTTTATCAATATAAATATTTAGGTGATAATTAATAATACTATTAATGATTAGATAGTCGATTAAATAACAATGTTGCTATCATTTATTTTTTATTTATAATAATTTGGTTAAGGATTGATTGGTAAGTAAATAAATGAGTAGATAATATGTTCTTATTAATAACCTATGAATTGACAAATAAATAGCAATTTTATTATTGTTGTTTTATCGATTAAATATTAATATCATTATTAAGGATTGAGTATTAATCAAATAACAATAATATTATTAATGTTTAATTTATGATTGAGCAATATTATTACAATTTAGTGACTGGATGATTATAACATCATTGTTAATATATAATGCTTTTTTAAATAATAACTCTTTTATTATGTTTAAAAGTGTAGACATGTAAAATTTATTGATTGACATTGTACATTTGATTCGGACTACTAACATCGTTTCATCCTGAATCATCCCTCGGTCTAACCATTTAATCGAGTTTCCTTATTTGATTAAATTCACCAATTTCGTTCCCTTAATTAAACAAATCATTTTATCTAATTAAGTCTCTCTCTTTTGTTAATTAAATCAATCATCTTGATCTAATTATCCCTATTTAATTAAATAATTAATTTAATTTGATAAAATCTCTAAAGTCTATCTATTAAATTAAATAAATTTAAACCTTATTTAATTTAATCTAACATCATCTCTTTTAATTAAATAAATCAAAATCTTTATTTAATTAATCTCTTATAACATTCTTCTCATTATTTGATTTAAATAAATCCATAAATTTGATTCAAATTTGTCACATCATCTAATCTCTCATTAAATTAATTAACCTTGGATTAATGTAATCTCATTTCATGTCCCATCTTCTAGCATTTACCACTTGCACATGAAAATAGATTTAATTGATTTATTAAATCCCTATTTTCATCAACAAGGCATCTTTTTGGAATATTCTCCAAGTTTGAATTCAAAAATCCAAGTTGGCATGTACATCCAACAAGGCATTTAATCCATCTTACATGTCCTTTGCCTTGAGCCAAGTGGCATTTAATGCATTTTACCTTCCCTCTTGCAAGTCATTTCAACAAAATTCAAATTCAAAAATAGGCATTTATTGGCACAATCCTCAAAACTTGCACATCCTCCATCCATTCATAGATTGAAAAGTGGCATCTTGCCATTGGATAAATGTTAGTCCAACATTGCTCAATTTTGGAATTTCATCCTTCAATCTCATCTATAAATAAGAGGCTTCATTCCTCATTTGATCATCCACAAATTATGCAAAGTTACCATGCTCAAATATCTATCAAATTCCATTCATCATTCTTAAATCTTAGCTAGGTTATGTAGGTTTTTAGCTTGGAGCACTCACTATCCTTCATCAAAGTGGATCAATTATCATCAACACATCAAGATTAGATCATAGGAATTGGGAAAGGGCCAATTTTCACATCAAATTGGAACCAATTCCCCCATGGGATCATAAGTTTGCTAGTTCAATTAGGATTCAATCTCTTTTATTGTATTTCATTGTGTTCTTCATTGCTTGTTTCCTAATTTGAGCTATGTTAATGGATTTCATGGGGAATCCTTATTCTTACTTGCAATCTCTCATCTAATGTGTTTGTTCTCATTTTTTTGCAGGTATTGGGATTGGGTTTCACACATTTGGTGCTAGAACGAGGGCATGATCTCATTTTTTTATCACTTTTTCCTAAAAATTCCGCATTTTTGTTTGTGCACAGAAAAATTACAATGCTGGAAGCTCAGCATTTCCATATAGCACCGCTGGTTCTCCAACGTCACCATACAACACCACTAGAAATTCAAAATGCGATGTTGAAGTCTTCCCACCCAAGAATTTGAATTTCAAACTACACCGCTTGACCAATCTGACTCGTGGGATTTTTCAAAAAAATAAAATAGCGACGCTAAGAAAAAGTGTGACATAGTTGAGCTCACTGGTCCAGACACAGAGTGCCGTTAACTAGTAAGTAGCGTTGTACAACACCATTGAGAAATCAAACTCTGACGCAGTCAAGAGTTGCACCGCTAGCAGGGAGTAAAAAGTTGAAATTTAATTTCAGCATGTGCATTTTGTCATATGATCAATTTATCTTCTATTTTCTACTTTTTGACCTCTGTGTTTTGTAGAATCTGACTGGTTTTCTCTCTTGTAGGATTGGATCAATTGAAAATATTAGAAGGAGAAGCATGATGATGGTATCTCACAAAATCAAAGTGTTTTTAAACACTTTAGTGTTTGTTTAACACTTTTGAGAAACTGTTATTCCTTTTTGCTTAGGACACTAATTTCATTTAGGTTTTAAAAAGAAATTTTCCAATTTTTTGCAAAGGTTTAAAATGAACATTAGGACTACAACTTACTAGAGTTTTCTTTTTTGGTTAACAATTGAACACAACAACTCTCATTTGTCCTTTGGTGCTTTAAAAAGAATTCATAATTGCTTTGTGGATTTAAAATGAACAAGTGCAACTTTGTATTCGTGAGGGATTACTTGAACTAACTTCATTGAAAAAGGACGTATGCACTTCTCTCGCACTTTATAGTGATCTTGAGAATCAAAATGCCTTTCTTGTGATTTTAGGTTAAGATAAAGCAATCACCTCCACACTTCATTTTGGGTTTAAAATTGAACAAAACATTGTGTGAGTGTGAGTAGGGAATTATTGCGTACATTCTCTTTTTTTGTGTTGCAAACAAAGATTGATCGAGTTACGAATATTGTCTTACTCTCTTTTGTTATCTTAGAGGGCCTTACTTGGGGAAAAAGTACTCACCCAAGGGAATGACTCAACCGGTAACACTCTAAAGCCAAGATTATTTCCAACCGGGATATAAATGTGGGTATTGGAATAAATGCCAATATCACATGGTGGGCTTCGACGAGATGGATCCGAAAGGGGACTCTCGCCGTATGGGTCAATCTCCACGAATGAAAAGTCCTAATTAAAACCCATCTTTTAGAATTGCCAAAATCCTTGATCTATTTGTTGGTGCAAGAACGATCGTTTTGAAGCCACCCCACACTTTTATAGTCTTTTAGTAGAAATGGAAAGCATGCCATGGGAGTTTCATGGGTGTTGATTCTTGGTTGCCTCGATTGACGTTAATGAGCCATGGAGGGGAGCCAGTGGGGTCAAGCATCTAACCATTCACAAAAGATAAGCGTAGCTGGACTTGTCCAAGTGGGAATCCAACAAATATTGTCTTCCACATCCATAGGGTTGTACTTATTCTTGGTGGAAAAATGCTTTTCTTGTTCGAAAACATCTTGGAAACAAACACTTAAACATCATCATCAAAATTTCAAACCCTTTAGGAGACAAATACAATTGACCCAATCCATATGTTATTGCTTACCCTTGGGATTCTATCATTAGAGGTTTCTATACATTTGGATTACATCTCAATTTGTCTACTAAAGTTAAACAATATGTAATCATTTTCCTTGAATTCATTGAATTTCCACATAACATTGTGGGATTTGAAGAAATTAAGGCATTGGACATCTAGTTTGGAAACTTAATCAGAGAAAGTGTTTGTGGTAAAATAAAGTCACTAAGCAAAGCTAAAATGAAATCTCACATATGTTGAAACCTCACGATTTTTCAAGAAGTAAAATCTCAAAACGAAAGTCCTTGGTTCAAAATCTGGTAATGTATGCTCAAAATTGAATCACTTCTTGGTTATAAAGGTCTATAGAAGCATTGCATGTTCTTCAATACCGAGGTTTAGGGAAATAAAGTGTCTTTTTTAGGTTCATCTTAGGATCAAAAGAAATCAAAATCTTTTTTCATCCATCCTTCAAACATCAAACCAAAAATCATCTCACCATCACCTTTTGAGAAGTCTTTGAATTATCCTTCACGCTAGGCTTTTTGGAAAAAATCAAAATCATCAAATCCTTGAGACAAAATCCTTGAAATCTTTATCAAAATCATCTTTGGAAAGGTAGGTGTAGATGCATCCTTTTGCATATTCTTAGTAAAAGTTATCAAGCCATCTTGTTTAGCTAGGTATATGTAGATGCATCCTTCTTCATACGCTTGGTTAAACTATCATGTTATTTGAATAGCTGTGGGTAGATGAATCCTTCTCCCTACACATATTCAAATTATCATCCTTTGAGAAAATCTACCCCTTAGATAATCATCCAACATCTTAGGGTCTATTTGTTCAAAATCAAAGCAAACCAAAATCAATCAATCAAGGGAAATCCAAGATAATCAAAATCAAAATCCAAAACATATCTGAAAGTCCCAAAAGTCTAGCATCCCCCTCAAGATTTCTCAAAAGATCAAAACATCCACATCATCCATCTCTTGTATCATCATCATATCACCTTTTTTATCCTCAAGATATCCTAAAAATTTCTATTTTGTGCATAAAGTAAAGATCAATACAAAGAATCAAGAGATTCATCTCCCATATTCTTGAAAATTGATCCTTGTTTTATGGTTCAAACTAGATCTCAATACAAGAAGATCATGGAAGCCGACAAAGAAACACCTGCTTCAAAAGACCTAAGCCAAATGAACGTTGAAATGAATCTCGTCGAATCGAGCA
Source organism: Sequoia sempervirens (assembly GCA_007258455.2). NCBI lineage: Eukaryota > Viridiplantae > Streptophyta > Pinopsida > Cupressales > Cupressaceae > Sequoia > Sequoia sempervirens. The sequence continues at coordinate 26,709,005 of VDFB02137365.1, read as the reverse complement.
ATCCTTTGACTATCTCATCATCACAAAACCCACAAGAGAAAATCCAAGGAGAATATCTTACCTTTGGGATGTCGCATGAAGAAATAACCGAAATGCTGCAAAATCCAAAAAATCATAAGATCGTCAACATCATGATGAGGCTTAACCCTTCACTATACATGCATGAACTAGCAAAACAAGGGGCCAAATTACCTTTTGATTTTGACACGAGTTCAATAGTGGAGACATCTTTACCTCCAATCTCATCCACCATCCCCATCTCATCTACACCCCCATCCCAAAGCATCACCCAAAACATTCTGCAAATCACATCTTTTGCTCCAACCCAAGCCAATGTCAATAAGGGAAATGCATTTCTCAATGCTATTCAAACACACCCCCTTGTTAATAATCAAGACTTGGATGCAAACACCATTTTGGAATAAAATATACCCCAAAATCCATTACATAAGTATGTTCCTCTCACCTTCCATAATCCAAATGATCCATCATCATCATCCTTCCACGCAACACCTCAAAATTCTCTCCTCACAAATCTGCAAGAGGAAGGTGACATATTCAGACTTGGGGGCATCTTAAACACCACAACATTTTCGCAAGAACTCACACCCCACATTTTCACCTCTTCCACCATTTCCATCATCATCCACACCACTCCTTGGCTTAGGGCTTCCCCCTTATCAATCAAACCAACATCCCTAATATCAATCAAAACATCATGCAAAACTTGTCATTGATATCATAACAACAGATGACAACTATTAACAATCACAACATCATCAACCACCCCCCTAACATTGCAAAGCATGGTCTCTCAAGGACCAACCATGTCAATGACACCATCCACCACTCAAATCACCAACACGACATCACCACTCACCACCACCACAAATGCCATTCCAAATCCACCACCACCCCCACCACCACCAACTTCCAACATATCAAACCAATACAACATGTAAGTGCAAGCAGCTCAAGAAGCCACTTTTCAAAGGGGATTCTTACAAGTACAAAAACAAAAAGTTGCACAACTAGCCACTCAACAAGCCGCTCAAGCTGCACAAGCTGCCCAAGCCGCATTACAGGCACAACAAGCTACACAAGCCCAAGAGTTATTGCAACAACAACAACAACAAACCGCTCAAGCTGCGTAAGCTGTTCAAGCAGCCCAAGCCACATTACAAGCAAAAAAGGCTGCTCAAGCCCAAATTCTATTGCAACAACAAGCAGCACAAGCACAAGTGCAAGAACAAGCAGTGCAAGTACAAAAGCTCAGGAAAATGCCCAATATCAAGCAAAACACACACAAGCACAAGCATAACTTCTTGCACAAAAACAAGTAGGACAACTACAAGCATATCAGCAAGCAATAAAACAATATCAAGAGCAGCAAGAAGTAGCCCAATTGGCAACCCAACAACAAGCGTTGTTGGAACAACAACAAGCACAACAACAGGAAATCCTAGCACAACAACAACAAGCACAACAACAAGCAATCGTAGCACAACAACAACAATATCAACAACAAGCATTGTTCATACAGCAGCAGGTGGAAGCATACCTAGCTCAGCAAAATATATATATACCATCAAACAACACACCAACCAACCCACCCATCCAACCCACAATCGAAACACCCCAAAACACCTTCATCCCACTCCCTAAACCACAAAATGATGTAACGACACAAATCAGGTTGCTCTCGTAACAAGTGCTCAATCTTCAATCAGGGCAAACAACAAAAACACCAAGCAACTTGTGCCCCTATCCATTTGACAGGAGCCTAGTGATGAAACCATTCCCCAAGGGATTTGAGATCCCCAAGTTTGAAAAATATCTTGGGATGGGAAACCTTGAAGATCACATCAGGGAATTCTAGGTTCATTGCATGGAAGTCGCATATGACGATACTTATCTGATGTAGCTATTTCCTAGGAGTTTTGCTAGCCACGCTATGGAATGGTTCTCTCGTCTACCTATAGGTATTAGAACATTCCAAGAAATTATAGATGCATTCATTAAAAACTGCACATGCAATATTGCAATGGATGTTAGTCTAGAAGAACTCTCAGCTCTGAAACAAGGTAAGGGTGAATCATTCGCTTCATTCCTACAATGATGGTGATCCAAGGCCAATTGAAGCAAGTGGACCATGCTCGAAGAACAACAAGTTTGCACCATTATATCCAACCTTGAAGGCCTCTTGGCATTTCATCTCAAGGTTCAAGGGATAACCACATATGACCAGTTGATCCCCAAGGCGCTCAACATCGAACGAGCCCTTATGACTCAACCCGCGGGATCAACTTCATACCCCGAACAACAAAACAACCACCCATCTGCAAATTACAACAATAAACATCGCACGTGGGCAACGAACAAAAATGTTACTAATGATGGTGTCATCGATGCTAAGGTGGTCATCAATGGCCCTCGCCAAAATACACCCACACCACAAATCCAAAATCAACACCAAAACAATCATCAAGAAACACAATGAACAAACAACAATCCAACAATCAACAATCTCAATGATCAATGGGGACCACCCCAATGGAACAAGAATTACCCCAAGCGGAAATACACTGCTTTGTGGGAACCACTTGAAGTCATAATGAAGAAGCTGATAAACGAAAAACTCATCAAGGCTCCTACCTTTGAGAATTACCAAGAATCAGATGTGAAACCTCCTTGGTATAATGAGAATCAACTCTATGAATTCCATAAAATCAAAGGCCATACCACGAACAGTTGCATGAGATTAAAATACATAGTTCAAGATCTCATCGATCAAAGGATTATAAATGTGGAACAACCTATAGGAAACCAAGATCTTAAGATATACATGAATCCAATGCCTAATCATGGCAATAAAGGGAATAATAATAACAATGATAAAGGGAAAGGCACCCACACAAATGTAAATCATGTGTATGAAACAGACATTGCCTTCCTAGATGAATACTACACAATCATCACCATCAAAGGTGCCCATGCCGATAGTGGAGTCACCACAAGAGGCGGAAAGGTTACCATTGTAGGATTATCCCAACCAAACAGAGTCCCTACATCTAGATCCATCCCTAATGGCTACAATGTCCTAGATCAGCTCAAAAGAACACTAACACAAATCTCCATCATGGAGTTGCTAAAAATATCATCTGCCCATAGGAAAATCCTTGAAGAATCATTGGCTTCATCCACTATCCTTGCATATCTTGATGCAGAACAATTCCAAGCTATGGTCAGAAATATCATTATGCCAAATCTCCTCACATTCTTTGATTAGGATTTCCCCGCTCAACCATCTCACAACCGTTCACTCCACTTGGAAGCCATCGTACACAAGAGAAAATTCAAAAGGGTCTTGGTGGATGGAGGTGCGGGCTTGAATATTTTTTCTCTCAACCTCATCAAATAATTGAAAATCTCAGAGGATTCTATTAACAAAGGAAAGGGTATCACAATAAGAGCATATGACGATCAAGAAAGAGTGTCTTAGGGCACAATTAGACTCCCTATTCAAGTAGGGCCTTCCATCATGGAAACCACTTGTTAGGTCTTGGACCTCGACTTACTGTATAACATCCTCCTAGGATGCCCATGGATTCATGCAATAAAGGCAATAGCATCAACTTTCCATCAATGTGTGAAATTCACACATGAGGGACAAGAAGTTATCATCCATGGAGATCCTAAACCCTTTTCCTATTGCAAAAGCCTTGAAGAAAAGTACTATAAAATCCCCCAAGTACCAAACAATGATGAGGGTCCATCTACACCATACATCAATCCCGCCACCCTCGCATCCACTTCTGCGATAGAGACACCCGCCACTCCCACCATCCCCACCATCTCTGACATTAAGGTCATCATCCAAGATAACGGTTGTGGAAACTACAAGATCCCTAATAATGCTTTTGTGGTAGGAGAGTTACCACAATCTCTTAGATCACGAGGATGTCTGCAAATAAATGAAGCCTCCACATCTCAAACTTCTCATGAGGACTATCCCAACTTTACAAGTTGGGGGGATCTTGGCCGAGAAGTTATTGAGGAAGATCCATCTCATATGCTATATCAAGATGAAAGACCAATAGCTGATTTACCAATGGATGAAAGAAGTAAGGGTTTACAAATGATGCTCGCAATGGGCTATGACATAAACCAAAGACTTGGGAGAAATGACAATGGGCTTATAATACCTATCATGCCAGAGATGCGAGCAATAACAAATCTTGGCCTTGGATGTACCCCTCTAAGTATAACCATACGTGGCCGAAGTCCTTCAGTTAGAATGGTTAATAATCCTCCTCATCCAACCACAGCAGAACTACACTTACCAGTATCTATAGGTCGCGTCATAGATAACTTTACATTTGATATAACCAATGTCTGTAGTAGTAGTGATGACGAGGATACCACGACCAACTTACCTAGGCTATTTTAGGATACCACTCTTTGCATGATTAGCACCCTATCTTTTGAATTAGACCACCAAAATCATGAGATCCGCTTAGTATATCCCCAACTCATCGACTATGACCAACGAGGACCACCAATTCTCGATACATTCAAAAAAGATGAGGTGCTCTCAAAATTCATGGGACTGCGGGATAAAATTCTAGGTGGGGATCACAAAGCAGGATTCATAATTGAGCTAGATACACATGCCTATTATGGGGAAATGATTGAATCCCTCAGTTGCAAAAGTGAAAAATTAAGAATAATATCTAATTCCTTGAGTGAAAACCACATTGTGGCACTCTCCGACCAGAAAACATAAAAGGAAAGGACACATCCAATGATGAAAACCTCTTTGAGGCACCCGAGGATGGGGGATTCAATCTTCCTTCTAGAGCTATTCATCAAGAAAAATTAGCGGTCCTAGCAGAAAGGTGCAATTCGGTCAATCTAGGAACAAAGGAAACCCCACATCACATTCTATGCAGAATCATTACTATCAGAGGAACAAGAGCTCCTAGCAACCTTCCTAAGAGAGAGACAGATAAAATTCACATGGAGTTATGTTGACATGCCAGGGCTTGATCCAGAGATTATGGTTCACCACTTAGCAATATATCCAGAAGCAAATCCTGTTAAACAAAAGCTTCAAAAAATGCAGCCTCAAATCACCTTATTAGTCAAAATGGAGCTAAAAAAGCTATTAGATGTAGGATTCATCCGACTGATAGATTATCCAGAATGGGTGTCAAACTTGGTACCTATTTCAAAACCCGATGGGAACACCAGAATCTGCATAGACTTTAGAGACTTGAATAAGGCATGTCCAAAAGATGACTTCCCACTTCAAAACATTGATATGATTGTCGATATGACAGTTGGACATGAAATGTTGTCACTAATGGATGGATTATCAGGGTACAACCAGATCATGATAGCTAAAGAGGACCAACATAAAACAACTTTCACTTGTCCATGGGGCATCTATTGCTAAAATATGATTCCATTTGGCTTAAAGAACACAGGAGCAACATACCAAGGGCCATGACATTGATATTCCATGATATGATCCATAAGATGGTCGAAGATTATGTTGATGATATTCTATCCAAATCCAAAAAGAGAAAATATCACATAGCAACCCTAAGTGCCATCTTTGACAGGCTGGAAGAGTACAAGGTCAGATTAAACCCAAAGAAATGTGTCTTCAACATACAATCAAGAAAATTGCTAGGATATATAGTGTCAATGAGAGGCATTGAGGTGGATCCAACAAAGGTAAAAGAAATCCTTGAAATGGAGGCACCAAAAACATTAAAGCAATTGAGAGGTCTCCAAGGTAGACTTCAATCCCTTCAAAGATTTATAGAAAAGTTGGTGGACAAACATAACCTATACTCTCACCTGCTCCACAAGGGAGTAGTGTACAAATGGGATACCAAGTGTGAAGAGGCATTCAATAAAATCAAAGAATATCTCCTGACACCACCAGTCTTAATGCCACCAATCCCAAGAAAACCATTGATTCTCTACATATCAACAACAACAATAGCCCTTGGAGCTCTCTTAGCTCAACATGACAAAAATGGAATAGAAATAGCTATCTATTACATCAGTAGAACAATGGTTGGGCATGAGCTAAACTATTCATTCATTGAGAAAGCATGTGTGGCAGTAGTGTTTGCATCACAAAAATTCAGACATTACATGTTGGCACACAAAATAAAACTCATCCCAAAATTGACCCTCTCAAATACTTATTGTCAAAGGCAATGCTCACAGGAAGAATGGCCAAATGGGCGATGATGCTATCAAAATAGAACATCGAATATGTGGAGAGGAAAGCAATCAAAGGCCAAGTCATCGCAGACCAACTTGCAGAAGCACCAATCTATTCTGAGAATCCTCTTGTCTCAAAGTTTCCAGCTGAATCTATTTTCAATATCAACATAGCAAACCATTGGAAACTATATTTTGATGGCTCATACACACAGCATGGACCAGGAGTCAGCATCTTCTTTATTACCCCACAAGGGGATTGCATATCAAGGTCCTACAAACTATCATTTCCCTGCACCAATAACATTGCAGAATATGAGGCTTTAACCATAGGTCTTAGAATAGCAGTGCAGTGGAACATTATAGCTCCCAAAGTATACAGAGATTCCCAATTGATAATAAATCAAGTGAATGATGAATACCAGACCAAGGACAAAAAGCTCACTCCATATAAGAAAATGGTGGAGACTCTCAAAGAATTCTTCATTGAAATCACATTTGAGAAGATTCCTAGAACCAACAATAGAGTAGTAGACGCCATGGCAACAATTGGATCCTTACTGAACATCCCCCACAATGTTCCAAAATATGAATTCCTAATTGAGCAACTTCTCGTGCTTTCATTCGAGGTACCAGAATTAGAATTCATGTGTGAAATCATTGGTCCCAGTGATCCTTAGTACCACAAAATTTACACATACCTTCGAATAGGAGTCATACCCGCCGACTTACCCTCAAACCTAAAATGAACCTTTGTAAAAAGGCATCCAGATTTGTCATCCTAGGAGATACCCTATATTGTAGAAGCATAGAAGGAACCCTACTACGTTGCTTAAACGCTGAAGAGACATTAACCACTCTAACTGAAGTACAAAATGGAATCTATGGTTCACACTCGAGTGGAATGACCATAGCCAATAAACTACTGAGGATGGGGTATTATTGGCCCACAATGGAAAGAGAGGCACATGACTATGCTAGAAGGTGTCTACAATGTCAGCAGCATGGGGACCTCATCCATGCTCCAGCTCAAGAACTTCATCCTATCATCACACCATGGCCCTTTTCGTAGTGGGGACTTGATCTCATTGGAAAAATCATGCCCACTTCATCTAACAGCCACAAATTCATCATAACCGCAACATAATACTTTACTAAGTGGGTGGAAGCCATACCCATGACGTATATAACTAGGAAGCAAATTTCAAAGTTCATCCTAAACTATATCATTTTTTGCTATGGTGTTCTACAAGCCATTATCTCAGATAATGGGACACCATTTAAGAATTAGGAGGTCTGTGACTTATGTGAAAAATTCAAAATCCAGCATCACTTCTCCACCCCATACTATCCCCAAGGAAATGGCCAAGAAAAAGCTACAAACAAGACCATTTTGAAAATCCTCAAAAAAAAAGTCAATGACGCAGGTCGTGACTGGAATTTGTAGCTTAATCCCGCCCTTTGGGCCTATCGAACTAGTATCCGCACACCCACCAGTGGCATCCCTTTATCCCTGGTCTACGGATCAAAAGTAGTACTCCCCATTAAGATCGAGATCCCATCACTCAGGATATCATTACAAAACCTCATCACAGATGAAGAGTACCAAGTATCAAGATTGAATGAGTTGAAGCTACTAGATGAGTGGCGTATAGATGCTTTGAATCATTTGCAAGTCTATCAGAATAGACTCAAAAGGAGCTATAATAAGAAAATTAGAAGCAAGAATTTCCAAGTCAGAGAACGGGTATTAAAGGAGAATTAGAAGAATGTCCCAAACCCAAGCAGCAAAGAAAAATTTGAACCTAATTGGTTGGGACCATTTGTTATCACAACAAGTTACAAGTCAGGGGCATATCAGTTATCAACACCCAAAGGGGAACCTCTGCAAGAGCCCATGAATAGCTCTCATCTCAAAAAGTTTTATGCCTAAATCTTTCAAGGTATAGAACCAAAAATCCAAAAAAATCAGAAAATATCCTGAAAAAATGGTTACCTCGGTGAAAACCTAGCAAATAGGCATCTTGGTGACAAAAAAAAAAGCAAAAAAGCAAAAAAAATCCAAAAAAAATAGAAAAAGGATTGAAAACAGTAAAGAGAGAAAAATCGTCCTCTAGTGAAAACCACTTCGGTGGCACTTTGGACAAGTACCTTGGTGAAAACCTGGCAAACATGCACCTTGTGTAAATAAGCACTTTCCATCCACCAGTATCTTAACATCTTGTTCTGCATCATCCATCCACTACATTTCCATCATCCATCACATTCAGGTCTTTATCCATCACTCATCCACCCGCATCTGCACGATAGCTTGGTCCTGTTTTCGTATCATGATCCCTCCTAGTACTACTCGGCCCATCCTCAAGGTCAATTTGTCCTACCTTTATCAGAGTAGTCTATTGCTTCACGCTGGGGGCATGTTATAATCGGATTGGATTCATGTATGTTCTTAAAGTCCCAAAATTAGAAAATCCAAAAACATCAAAACATATCAAAATCCCAAAACAAATCAAAAAGTCAGTCAAAAAAAGCCAAAAAGAAGTCATCTTGTCAAACTATGGGTCTCTGAGCCTTGAACGTAGGCAAGATTGATCTTTGATCATACCCTGAGACACTTAGGTCAGTCCTTTAGGAGTATGTCATAATAAACTGACATGTCATCATGTATATCATCATCTGTAAATCGGTCAACTTGTCAGTCGAACTATGTGGTCTCTGTGTGTATAACGTAGGCAAGGATAATCTATTGATCAGCCCTTGAGGCCCCTAAGATAGGTCTTTAGGTTAGTCTCTTGGTAAAAATATCAGAAAACCCCAAAACATTGGAAAAATAAAAAAATCAAAACATTTGAAAATCTTAAAAATACCAATAACACCCTCAAAACATCTCAAAAAGATAAAAAACATCCAAATATTTGAAAAAAATAAATTCATCCATCTCATCTCTCTTGCACCTACAATAACATCACTCATAATAAATGATCATCATCCTCAATCTTCAGTAAGATAATCAGAAACAAGTGTAGCAGGTTAAAAGTGAAAACTCAAAACGTCAAGTCTCAGGTCTAAGTCAGTGCGTAAACAAGTTGGTCAACTCTTTGTGTCGATAACTCATCATTCAATTGGTCCCATATCAATCATTTGAAATAATGGTTTGGATAAATGATATGGGGTGCCTCCATCCACTAACATGTCCTAGGGTGAATCCTTCCTACAATGGGCATTATCTTTTGGCAATAGTTTCGGTTCTTATCCTTAGAAAACACATCCCCTTTTGGTTAGCGGTATTGAAGAACATCAACTTGTTTGTTTACTCTATCTTTATCTTTTGAATTATCTTATTGTGCTCATTCCAAGGACCTCTCGATGATATCCCAACAGAGGATTTAGAGAAATAGGAATGAGGCAACGATCATTATCTTTTGTCTGCTCTGCTTGTTGGATGTTCTTGTAATATAACCTTGGCGAATACTTCCTTTGTTAGGTATGTATGGAGGAGGTTTTGGGCAGCTTGATGACTATTGGATTGATAGGTTATACCTTTCCATGTTTTGGTCCAAGGTGTTTGGAACTTCTAAAGTGCATCCTAGCAAGGTTTCCATACGTCAGGTGTGAACAAGGAGACTCCTATATGTTTGTCAAGTCAAATTCCATCACATTAGGTACCACGCCATCCTAGTTTTCTATACCTTGATGCATTGTACCATGTGTGTTATCAAACAATAAGGAAATTGGCCCTTTGAAAATCCCAACTCCTTGGCAAGTAATCATCATCATTTGCATTTTCATCATCTTGTGTCTTGTTGAAATGACTCCTTCTCTTTCAGTCCTTCCTGTTTATCACGCTAACAAGGCACTATGACAGTCCATCATCATCATCCTCATCATCATTGATCCTGAATCCACAAAACATTTGCATATTGCATCAACATATCATATAGGAAACATATGCATTGCATTTCTGTCATCATATAAACATAGTATTATAGACATTCCTCATAGATAAGCACATCCATTATATTACATTGCATCCATTTTCATTCCATAACATTACATTTATCACATAAATCATTGCATAACATTCATTTGCATAAATATTTCATAACCATTTCACATTACCACATACTGGATAATCATACATAATAGGCACATAAGCATTATAGATAATCCATTGCATACATACTTGCATAACATCATAAGGTCATCTCACACATTACGTTCATTTTTGCATAGAACATTATCATCACTGCATATAGTATATCACATTAAATGCATCACATACATTATCATTTAATATGTTTAGGATAATAATATTTGTTATTCTAAGCATCTTAGAAAACCATCTCATTTACATCATATCATATAAAACATGACCATTACATTCACATTGCATTATATCGTCCACTAATCATCCATATCATCTCATAAATAGAATCACAAACATCAGCATAAATAGGAACATACAAGAATCCATCTCATACAAAGCATACATCCATCCATAATCATTTCATTTTATAAGCATAATTCACATATCATTTTACATGTACACCATAGATCATTTCCATATCATTTTGCATATTGCATATTGCATATTACATATCATATCATTTTGCATCATTACACATCACATAAATATATTTGCATATCATAAATCAACATAATATAGATTTGTTAGTCATAATCATTGCATAATGCATATATCATTAGAAATAAATACATCATATAGCACCATAACATCATTGCACAACATATAGAAATAAAATCATCCATGCATAAATAAATGATACGCATCACATCACATCAAAATCATCATCATCTCATATATATATCATCAATAATGTAACTGTCATAGTACAAAATAATCAGATCACTATACATGTGTGTCAATTAGTACAAAAAGGCCCATCGACCTATCAAAAAGGAGCCCATAAGCCACAAAAAGGTATCATGTCAATCAAGGTCCACCCCCCCGTATGCTGCCCTCGCCTCTGTCACCGTGACCCTATGCTGGTCTATGGCTGGTCCACTATGAGTACTCTAGGACCTGTGCTACTCTAGGTATGGCCTCATGATAATGCATCTGATATTACTCAACCTCTCCGATGACATCCCTGTAAGACCACACAGACACTATACTCTGAGAGGAGGAGGCTTCCATGCTCTCCAACTGCTATCTCCGACCTAGCTTTGTAACTACATGTAGCTCTGTGACCTGTCTCTATTGTATGGCCTGGTCCCTCTTAGCCCTGATCTGCTCTCTCTCGGCTCAAGCTTGATCTCTCTCCCCTGTCAAAATTTGCACCTGGGTCTGCAACTGTGAAATCAAGACATCTCGGGGATCCATCTGCCTTGCTAGCTGCACTGCTGGCTGTGCTTGTGGAGGCTATACTTGAGATTGATCCTCAACCCATGGTGGTACACCTGGTGGAACCTGCTCCTGATCCTGCATCTATACATCTGGCTGAATTAGAGACTCGACTGGCTAATCATGACATGCACCATCCCTCCATCCTTGTCCTCCCCCTCTACCTCTCACCCTCCACTGATCTGGGACTGCTCTTAGAATAGTTAATCATAGCGGAGGGCTGAACCAATCCCTATACGCCTATGTCATGCATGGATATGCAAGCCCCTAATCATAGGCCCATTGTCGAGGCACTAATTGTCTAAAACTGTTGACGACCTTCGAGGTAGGAATGTATCACCCCCATGAAACCTGCGACATTGTGCTAGAAAAGACAACCACACAGTCATCATTGGGATGATCCTAGGGCTCACCAAATAGACCCTGCACATGCCTAGGTAGGTATCTCTCAATCATCGTATGCTCTCGCCCTTGCATGTAGCAATCCTAGTGAGCAAAGAAAAGTTGATCTACATTGTTAGCCCATCTAGGCCGACCAAGGTACAGATGCCATATAAATACCTTCATCTCATCTAGGACCCTCCTCTAATAGTGGATCCCATGCTCACCTGTGTGTGTAAAGGACACACCACCTCTGTAGCGCCATACGAGGGGATCATCTAGCATCATCAGAACTATAACAATCCATGGCCGAAGAACAACAATGTCTTGCCATGCCCATACATGGAGAAATTTCATGCCCGCTCCGAGTGCTCTACCATCAAGGTAGACATACTCGTGGAGATCCCTGTAAAGAGAGGCTAGAAGGACTGGCCCCCAAGCAAAATGAATTGGCCTATCGCGAACCATATGCTCCTAGAAAAGTCCGCAACTGGGACTGAAGTATCGACCTCTGCCATCTGGCACAATGAGACCCAAAATAAAAAAACTGACCTACCGACCATGAATTGACAATCTCAAAATGTGCCAAACATCCCCCAAGGTGATGATGGCCTCGCCGGTGGGAAGGTGAAATGAAGAGGTCTCGCTGTGCCATCTCTCGGCAAACACTGATAGCATCCCTAGGTGAGTGTGAATGGGTGCTTCGTAAGCGATGTACCATAGCCCCATGTCTCGAAGTCAGTCTTGATCTCTATCACTCAGGTCCCACAAGTAACTGAATAGATCTTGTGACCTATGCTCTTGAGAGTAAAGCTCCCTCACCGTGTCCTGCATTAGGAAGGGTCATCATGTTAAATTTTTTGAAAAATTCTTCACTAGGCGTCCAAGAAACCACTCCATCATCGTAATCCATGAAGGCATCGCAGTTTGATTTTTAATCAAACTCTAATGCTAGGGCACAAAAGGTTGAAAGCACACCGCTGCGGTGCACTTTCTTTCCCAGTGGCGCACTTTGAAAAGAAACAGGACTGCCGCGTCGCAGTTTGTAGATCACCCTGCCGGCCACGAGCTTAGTGACAGAGTTTGGAATTTTCTTTCAAACTCCAAACTCCACTGTTGTGACACAATTTGACATCGAGAGGTGCAGTTTGATTTCTGAGTGGTGCTATATAGTGCCGTAACATAATGACTAACTTTAAATGCATTAAATGAAGGCTAAACATAAAAAAACGAAGCTCAGGTATGGATCACTTACCGGTGCCCCAATGCCGGGTGGAAAGTGACACCTCAGACCCCTTTTAAGCTTGAAAATTATGGTTTTTTCACCCTAATTGGCTATCCTACTAGGGTTTTGGACCCTTGAAGCAGTTTTTGACCAGTTGAGGCCTGTTTTACATCGTTTTATTGTGTTTAGACATGTTTTTGGCCTCCTAGAGCCTTTCCGGACTTGTCGGGCACCTTGTCCTCTTTTTTCATGAGAACACCCAAAATTTGAAATTTTTGTCCAATCTCTCAATGGGGCAATATGTTGGCATGTTTTCTCTCGCCAGGTAGCAGTGGGGCAATATTTTAGAAAGCTAAATTTTTTGGCTTTGATCGAGATCCTTTATTCTTTGAACAAACACAACGAGTGCATTGCTTCAAAGAGGGGAAAAATGTAAACACGTAAAATGTATCGATTGACATTGTACATCTGATCCCGACTACTAACATCATTTCATTCTAAATCATCCCTCGGTCTAACCATTTAATCGAGTTTCCTTATTTGATTAAATTCATCAATTTCCTTCCCTTAATTAAATAAATCATTTTATCTAATTAAGTCTCTTTTTTGTTAATTAAATCAATCATCTTCATCTAATTATCCCTATTTAATTAAATAATTAATTTTATTTGATAAAATCTCTAAAGTCTATCTATTAAATTAAATAAATTAAACCATTATTTAATTTAATCTAACATCATCTCTTTTAATTAAACAAATCAAAATCTTTATTTAATTAATCTCTTATCACATTCTTCTCATTATTTGATTTAAATAAATCCATAAATTTGAGTCAAGTTTATCACATCATCTAATCTCTCATTAAATTAATTAACCTTGGATTAATTTAATCTCATTTCATGTCCCATCCTCTAGCATTTACCACTTGCACATGAAAATAGATTTAATTGATTTATTAAATCCCTATTTTCCTCAACAAGGCATCTTTTTGGAATATTCTCCAAGTTTGAATTCAAAAATCCAAGCTGACAGGTACATCAAACAAGGCATTTACTCCATCTTACATGTCCTTTTCCTTGAGCCAAGTGGCATTTAATGCATTTTCCCCCTCCCTCTTGCAAGTCATTTCAACAAAATTCAAATTCAAAAATAGGCATTTATTGGCTCAATCCTCAAAACTTGCAAATCCTCCATCCACTCATAGATTGACAAGTGGCATCTTGCCATTGGATGAATGTTAGTCCCACATTGCTCAATTTTGGACTTTCATCCTTCAATCTCATCTATAAATAAGAGGCTTCATTTCTCATTTGATCGTCCACAAATTATGCAAAGTTACCATGCTCAAATATCTATCAAATTCCATCCATCATTCTTGAATCTTAGCTAGGTTATGCAGGTTTTTAGCTTGGAGCACTCACTATCCTTCATTAAAGTGGATCAATTATCATCAACACATCAAGCTTGCATCATAGGAATTGGGGAAGGGCCAATTTTAAGATCAAATTGGCACCAATTCCCCCATGGGATCATAAGTTTTCTAGTTCAATTAGGATTCAATCTCTTTTATTGTATTTCATTGTGTTCTTCATTGCTTTTTTCCTAATTTGAGCTATGTTAATGGATTTCATGGGGAATCCTTGTTCTTACTTGCAATCTCTCATCTAATGTGTTTGTTCTCATTTTTTTGCAGGTATTGGGATTGGGGTTCACACAAAAAGATACTGAACTAAGAACCTTTTTTATGGTCTAGTTGACTAATTAATAATCAGCTTATTATTCATTATAAAAACATCTCTTGATGTTTAAATTATTGTTCAAACAATGTCAATACAAATTTTGGAGTATTCTTTATATATATGATAATCAATCATAACATTATATTATCATTATAAATAATAATGAAATTTGAAGCCACAAATCAAATTCCTATGTATGTGCATGAGATAATTGTTGATGCAAAAATTAATTTATAAGATGAGCTATTACTATCCAAGAAGAAAACTATATATGAAGGAATGTAATATTTCACTTGAATCAAATATGTATATCTGGGAAAGAATAGAAGATTGAGTTCTATCACCTCAACAAGATGTTCCTTTGAGGGACTAGAATATAAAATTAATAAGTTGTTGGCATATGGCTTCTAGTGTTGTCATTGATGGAAAGTGAAGTCATCGCTATGATCCAAAGATCAGTATCTAATCTCACCGGAAAGTAAAGTAAAATATTGTGTATTACCGACAAAATTCTTCAGGAACAAGGTACCCGGTCATAAAGCTTCACCGGATCATTGTTTTGTGTTGTGGATCCTTGAAATTGCTTGATGACCATGTGCATAATCTTATTATTGAGTTTTTTGATGTTGCATGAGTTGCAATACGAGTTTGAAGGTCCGGTAGGATACTTTTTGTCTATTTGTTTGTTGTATCTGACTCAGTGAATGTGGCACATTGCGGATGTGTTAAGTGAAACAATCTAAGATTTTTTCATGTTCAAATGTTTAATTATGCCTCCTAGCTATGGACTAGCTAACTTGTTTGAATACACATCAAAATTATTCATGTTTTGGGCCAACAAGTTGTAAATATTCTTAAGTCTTATTGAGGCGACTTGTAGCGATTAAATCCTTAGTGATGGATATATTTAGATGATCGATTACATCAATTGTGTGAGTGAAGAAGGTGTATTGGTGTATGTTGCAAACATCCAAAGAATGTTTGAGTGATATCATGTGCAGTTTCACTTCCACATAAGGATTTTGTGTGCAAACTTAAGCAAAGCAAAGAAAAAGTTTGTCATCAGAGCTTAACCGAAACTATAATCAAGAATTAGTAGATGCTATCCATTCAGTTCATTGTCTTTTGGATCTAATCCAATTCTTTGTAAGGGCAATGAGCCCATCCTTTTGAGCAGTGAGCTCTAGGTAGTGAGCCTAAATGCAAGTGCATTCCCATTTTGTAATACTTCTTTTGGGTATACTCAGAACTTATAGTGGATTGGCCATCCACCATGGTTTTTCCCCTAATAGGGTTTCCACGTAAAAATCCTTGTGTTATGGTTGTGTGGTTTCTTACTTTCTTCTTTTGATTAAATGTTCTAAGTGGATTAAAGGTTAGAATAATAAAGTTAATTTTTGCAAAACACTGATTCACCCCCCCTCTCAGTGTTGCTTGTTTCCAATAATTGGTATCAGAGCTAGTTCCTCTGAAGAAGTATAACAACTTGAGGATATCTTGGAAAGTGTTCTCAATGGATAAAAGCAGTCTTCTATAGTAACTTATGGTGGCATTGGTTGATCTTGAGCAGTCAAAATATGAGATTCTGGAATTGCAAGGAAATCTTGAGAATGCAGAAAAATTCATCCATTCATTGAAAGACAAGATCAATGAATCAAGGGAGAAAAGAAAGGAATTATGTGGTCAGCTCAAATAGATGAAAAAAACCATGGATGATGAACAACTCAGTCAGGCATTGAAAGAGAAAATAGAAGAATGTGAAAAATTTTCCCAAGAGAATGTTGCCTTGAAGTGTGGAATGTAATCTATCATGATGAGAATGACCAAGGAGATTGAGGACAAGAAGAAGAATGAAGAAAATCTTGCACAATATTTGAAAGAAAAGTAAGAACAATGCAACTAACTAGATAATTAATTGGAGCAATCCAAGAATAATGACAAGGAGCTTGAAAAGCAACTTGATAATCTCATAGATGAACTTGCTACTGCAAATGAGTATAAAGAAAATTTCAAAGCAAGCTTAGCCAAACTTGATGAACTAATCAAGGGAAAAAGGACTGATGGTGATAGATAAAGTCTTGGATATGAATAAGGATAAAGCTCCGGATCTAGACAAAGGAGTTATGGATAAGGAAATTCCATACAAATAAATCAGACGAATAGACCCAGAAGAAATCCGGTAAGGAAATGCCCAAATATTTAATGGCTATTGCTATGTCTGCACAAAATTTGGTCATATGACTTATCAATGTAGAAGTAGGGTGAACACAAGTAGACCATCATTCTCAGGTCAGTGCTTTAATTGCTATAAGTATGGTCATAAGTCAAGTGAATGCAAAATTATGATGAACAACTTTCATAGGGATGTTAGATGCTATGCATGCAATAGATTTGGACATATTTCTAAGATCAAGACAAAGTCAATGGAACAATTGGACTAGACAAAGAAGTGTTGTGTGCTACAACTGCAACAAATTTGGTCACACTTCTAGATTCTATTGGAATAGAAGAGGTCTAATAAAATAGAATAGGCAATCATATGTTAAAGGAAAAGGGAGAGTCACTACTGATCAGATCAAGAGTAAAATGCAAAAGAAATGGGTGAAGAAGAATCCCTCTATTGAAGGAAATGGATCCACACTAGAAGCCACTTCTGGTAATGCCTTAGGGAATTAATTTTAGGCCTCTGCCATAGGGGGAGATGTCAAGAAAAACTATTAAGCCCCCCCTTCAAGTGATTGGTACTGGAATTTGGATGATTACAGTAGGAAATTCGATACTTCTCAGACATTGTGAAATGAATCTATGATATTAGTGAAGAATATTGGAGATCCCCATAAGAATTATCTATCTCAGAACATAAAATATACTAAACCAGTTGAATTAGGGCAAGGGAATTTATTGCAAAAGTAAGCAGTTAGATTTGAGGACATTAAAAGAGTGGTTTCCACCCTCATTTGTCATATTGTATTCAAAGGAAAGAAGTTTGGAGAACTCTAAGGTGATCATTTCTAAATCAAGAAGAGATTCAAGCATAGAGGAGAATCTATGATCAAATTTTGTTTTGTCTTTGAAAGGTATTTATTGCAAAACCTATAAATTTGTGTGCTCGCAATTATGTCCACTCCTCTGGTAGTCAAAGTTAAGGATATGCCGCGTCCAAAATTCAAATGGCATGCGTATTAGTCTATAGACAAAGAGCCATTAGGTGCATTTTCATCAGTCATACAAAATTCTACACATTGAAGATATTAGGGCATATGTGCACACACATATTGAAGATTTGGGTAATTCACAACTATTGGAATTATATTCTCATCACATAGTTCAAGAACATTTTTCTATGAAATGAGAATTCAAAACCCTAGAAGATAAGAAATTTGTGCAATTCACAAAATTTCCTATATTTGAAGATGAGTGGGTTTGATATATACTAAGCCATGTCCATGATGAATTCATGTGGTTAGATGTGCCATTCAAAATCTCCAAGGAAGCTATTTGTGTAGGTATAGGCTTAAATTCCACTAGTAGACTTCCAGTTTTGAAGTTGATGAAGAATGATGAGGTTACTAAAGCGACTGGCTCACATTGGGACAAAAGGGAAATGACAATAGATCGTATTGTCGAAGTTGATGTAAAGTTTGCATCTATGGTTATAGGCTACAAGATTTACCACTCAAGTCAGGAGAATTCAATATCCAGCACAACCATCTATACAACATATGAAATGATTATGCGAACCCCAACCCTGGTACCTACAAAACAACAAGAGTAAACAAGTTAGACAAGTGATTGCAAGCCAAAACAAGGATTCCCCAGGAAATACATTTACAACTTCAAACTAGGAAAGAAAATAAAAAAGAACATAATGAAAATGATAAAACCAAGATTAAATCCTAATTAGATGTGCAAACTCATGATCCCATGGGGGAATTGGTGCCAATTTGATGTGAAAATTGGCCCTTTCCCAATTCCTATGATGCAAGCTTGATGTGTTGAAGATAGTTGATCCACTTTTTTGGTGAAGAATGAGAACTCCAAGCCAAAAATCTGCAAAAAACCTAGCTATGACTTAATGATAATGGATGAAATTCAAGAGATATTTGAGCATGGTAACTTTGCCTAGATTGTGGATGATGAAATGAGGATATGAGCTCTTTATTTATAGAATTCCAAGATGGATGAATGTCCAAATTTGAGCAATGTGGGACTAACATTCATCCAATGATATGATGCCACTTCTCAAGCTATGAATGGATGATGGATGTGCAAGATTTGGGGTTTGTGCCAATAAATGCATAATTTTGAATTTCAAATTTGTTGAAATGACATGTAAGAGGGAAGGGAAAATGCAATAAATGCCACTTGGCTCAAGGCAAAGGACATGTAAGATGAATTTATTGCCTTGTTGGATGTACATGTTGACTTGGAATTTTTGAATTCAAATTGAGAGAATATTCCAAAAGATGCCTTGTGAGGAAAATAGGATTTAATAAATGAATTAAATCTATTTTCATGTGCAACTTGCATTATCTAGAGGATGGGACATGGGATGAGATTAAATTAATCAAGGGTTAATTAATTTAATGAGAGAGGTTAGATGATGTGACCTATTTGACTCAAATTTATGGATTTATTTAAATCAAATAAGAGAGGAATATGACAAGAGGCTAATTAAATAAGGATTTTGATTTATTTAATTAAAAGAGATGGTGTTAGATTAAATCAAATAATGTTTTAATTTATTTAATTTAATGGATAGACTTTAGAGATTTAATCAAATAAATTGATTATTTAATTAAATAGGGATAATTAGATCAGATGGATTGATTTAATTAACAAAAGAGATTGACTTAATTAGATAAAATAATTTATTTAATTAAGAGACGAATATTGATGAATTTAATTAGATAGGAGAATTTGATTAAATGGTTAGACCGAGAGATGATTCAGGAAGAAACGAGGTTAGTGAGTCAGGATCAGATGCACAATGTCAATCAGTATATTTTACGTGTCTACAATGATAAAAAAAAATGAAGATTATGATCTATGTGAAGTGCTTAGAGGTCAACTATTGGAGAATCTAAGAAAAATCAAGGACAAGAAGAATGCATCCAAATTCAGAAACCTGTTAATCTGTCTGTATTTCTACTTCTTGGGTGAGGTACTAGGTGTTGGTAAAGTTCAATGGTGTAAAGATATGCTGGTAGTTGTTCAGATCTAGGATATGCTATGTGGACTTGGTGATCAACAAACTGCAACACAATCCTATGGGGACATTTTAAAAAAATTCAAAATTCGATGCACACCAAAGAGAGAATTCCTACCACAATAGTGGAATAGTATAAAGATTCTATATGTTTCATGATAGACATTGACCAGTGTTATATGGAAGTTTTTGATCCTAGAATAGTTTGGATCGTGCCTATGGGTTATGAAGTAGATGAAAACATTCTGAGGATGTACGTAGAACATCTGCTAAATTCACCACTAGATCAGGGTGAAGAAAGGTTTAGTACATATGCAGAGAAAAGATTACAAATTCATTCAAAATTGAGAAATCCCATGTCAATCAGAAAGGTAAGAAAAGAGACAGAAGCTTTTGCAGAGATTATGGGTCTTCTAGTGGAAAAACTGAAATAAATACGAAGGCAAAGAGATGAAGCTGAAGCAACTAAGAAGAAAGAAAAGGATAAATCAGCTGGTCCAAAAACATCATTTCCTAACACCAGATCTATGAGGAGTTCCCCTATAGGAAAGTCAAATCAAGCTGAAGCCTTTGGAAGAAGGAAGAAGAATAAAATCTCAAGAACTTACAAAGTTGTATCTACAAATGAAGAGGAAGAAACTGACTCAAAAGAAGTGGTAAGGGAGATAAAGGCTACTGGGACTCATGTAGTCAAACTGAACAAGAGAAAACCTTCTGGAAAAGGTGAAGAAGCAAAGAAAAAGGCCAAAGTTGACAAGCCCAGTATGTCTATTGAAGAAGTTGAGAATGCAGTAGTAAAAGATGGAAATCTCATGCTACTTTGTGACCTATATGAGACTTTTGATGAATCCGGTAAGAAGATTCTTGAAGAAGCTACAATTAAGCACTTGAATGTTTTCAATAAAACTCTTGTTGAAATCATGTCTAGCTTGCCTACAAGCCTGTATAATGCTTTGGAATCTAGGAGATAAAATGCCAGAACAGAGGAGGAAAATATAAGGAAAAAAGATCTTGCCGATTTGTACCCAAAAATATCAATTGAAGAAATGGATTTATTTCTTCAAAAAGCTAAAAAGGAATTTAGAAGCAAGTCAAGAGTAAATAAACTCATGATTGGTGACACTTATGCTATTATTAGTGAGACTAAGGTAATTCTGGAAGAATTCTTGTCAAAGGAAAAGATAAATATTGTGGAGATCAATATTGAAAATGTTCAAGGAAATGAGGAAGTAAATGTGAATGAGGAAAACATGAATGTGTTTGATCCTCCAGGATTTGAGGATATTCTAACCTCTCCCAATGTTGAAAATTTAGAGACACATGTGGTGACTAAGGTCCAAATTGAGATGGTTTTTGAAGAAAAAGAGGTGCATCTTGAAGAATCTAAGAAGCCTAAAGTCAATTCTGAAGTTGAATCCAAGATTGATAATGAAAACATCAAGAAATTAGAATAAAGGAGGTGAAGGAATCCCTATTGGAGCAACAGGATGAGTTAGATTATGAGTTAGATGAAATTTCAATCAACCTATCTACTTTGTCTCCAATCTAGATGTTGAAAGTTGCCAAAATTTCTCAAACTAAAGCCAATGAGAAGATATTGAAATCTCACATTGAGGACAGTGAACTGCTAAAACTTGCATCTAGAGTCCTACTGAAATTAATGCCTAATTATGTTATAGAACCATTAGGTTCTTCCTCTGGTGAGTTGAATATGTTAATAAACTCTATAGATTCTCATTTTGAATCTTTTGAGAAATTAGCTCTAGTTAAAGTGAAAAAGGAGTTCAAGGGGAAGAGAATTGGTAGTCTAAATGAATTGATTGCCAGAGACAAAAATCTGTTAGGCTCTTGCATAAATAATATTCAAGGTGATATATATAAGGAGAAAAAGTGTACAAGTCCTGCTTAGTCTTGTCAAAATTTACTAAAGAAAATGAGAAGCAAGTGAAAGATATTGAGCGGCAATTGGTTACTATTTGCAACACTTTTGATCCATTAGCCGATAATGTTTGTCATCAAGAAAGTTAGGTAATATCTTTGGTCAACCAAATAAAGAATCTAAAGCTTGAAAATGAAAGGATTATTAGCAGTAAGTGAACTCAGGGGGCTAATAATTCCAAAGATTGAAATGATGGTGAATGTTCTGAAAGAAGCTGAAGGTGTTGTGATCACTCTTGATCCGATAAGTCTCAAAGCAGCAAAAACCTTGTCATATCTTCTTTGTGGTCACATTACCATTTTGGAGAGTTTGAAAAGTGTGTGGGAATCAAACTTAAGTGGAGTGAAGAAGGTCTTTGCAAACATCTTCAAATTTTTGTAAGTCTTCGGATATGATTATACAATTTTACAGTTTTGGATTCCCCAAATTTTGTCATTGATGTCAAAGGGGGAGAGAGTGAAGTGAAAAATACCTTGATATGCTTAGGGGGAGTAGTATTTTGTATTTTGGCAGTGTGCTTATTAGTTTTGACACTTAGTCATTTTTCACTAAGTGTTGCCATCAATGCCAAAGGGGGAGATTGTTGGCATATGGATTCTAGTGTTGTCATTGATGGCAATTGAAGTCATCCCTATGATTCATAGATCAGTATCTAATCTCACCAGAAAGTAAAGTAAAATATTGTGTATTACCGACAAAATTCTTTAGGAACAGGGTACCCTGTCAGACAGCTTCACTAGATCATTGTTTTGTGTTGTGGATCCCTGAAATTGCTTGATGAGCACGTGTATTATCTTATTATTGTGTTTTGTGATGTTGCATGAGTTGCAATACGAGTTTGGAGGTCCGGTAGGATACTTTTTGTCTATTTGTTTGTTGTAGCTGACTTAGTGAATGCGGCACATTGTGAATGTGTTAAGTGAAACAATCTAAGATGTTTTCATGTTCAAATGTTTAACTATGGGTTCTAGCTATGGACTAGCCGACTTGTTTGAATACACATCAAAATTATTCATGTTTTGGGCCAACAAGTTGTAAATATTCTTAAGTCTTATTGAGTCGACTTGTAGGGATTAAATCCATAGTCATGGATATATTTAGATGATCGATTACATCAATTGTGTGAGTGAAGAAGGTGTATTGGTGTATGTTGTGCACATCCAAAGAATATTTGAGTGATATCATGTGCGGTTTCACTTGCGCATAAGGATTTTGTGTGCAAACTTAAGCAAAGCAGAGCAAAAGTTCGTGATCAGAGCTTAACTGAAACTATACTCAAGAATTAGTAGATGATATCCATTCAGTTCATTGTCTTTTGGATCTAATCCAAATATTTTTAAGGTAAATGAGCCCATCCTTTTGAGTAGTGAGCTCTATGAAATGAGCCTAAATGCAAGTGCACTCCCATTTTTTAATACTTATTTTGGGTATACTCATAACTTATTGTAGATTGGTCATCTACCGTGGTTTTTCCCCTAACAGGGTTTCCATGTAAAAATCCTTGTGTTATGGTTGTGTGGTTTCTTACTTTATGTTTTTGCATATTACTTTTGATTAAATGTTCTAAGTGGATTAAAGGTCAAAATAATAAAGTTATTTTTTGTAGAACACTGATTCACCCCCCTCTTAGTGTTGCTTGTTTCCAACATAAATAAACTAAATTTCAATTAATCTTTCTACTCATGTATTAAAGTATTTGAATGAAAAGATAAACTTGACCTTTGTCAAAGTGGTCAAGGAAACCTAAACCAATAGGATAAACTAGGAAATAAGGTGATTAACTATGCCATGCTAAGTAGTTAGGTATTAGTAATGGTAACATTAATGAGATTTATAATTTGTATAAGCATAATATTATATTTAATATTTTTCTATATTAAATGCCCAAAAAAAATTGATTTTAGTGGAAATATTATTGGCATACATTAAACCATCATTAGTGAATAATATTACTTATGTAGGTATGTGCAGGATCATAATGGAAAAAACAAGTCCCTCAGTTGTGAAAAATTAAAAAAAATTAGAGTTAGACAACTTGATGTAAAAATTTGAATAAGTTATCTATATTATTTTAAAAATATGTAAAAATAGAATCTGTAGCAAATTGAATGTAGTTTCTAAACTACTAGGCTTATTTTTTTTTTAAATATCTATTTGGTGAAAATTTGAAATTTCAATGCAATAGTACTTAAATTTTAGGGAAAAAATAAGAAGTAGGTGTTTTTTTGACCACCTAACCATAATAAAATGATAATACTTTTTTATAATATTTTATATATAAGTAGAGGACTCATTTCCCAATGTAATGCATATTTTTTTGTAATTTTTTTCTAAGTAAATAATTAATTATAATTTTTTTATTACAACTTTTAAAAATTTAAAAACTTGTATGTCTGACCACCTTAACTTGGTCAAAACTTCATGAATTTTCTTTTTTTTCAATCCTATAGTATGCGAAGCATAGAATGTGACAAATGTTTTGGATTCAAAAAGTGTGATACAATTTGAAAGCTATAGATTTTTTTCAATCAGCCTATCAATCAAGACTTTAGTCGTAATTCAAATAGAAAATAAATAATAATTATTTATTAAATTTAAAGTAAAGAATAATTTATATTGGTGGAAAGCTGAGAATATCCTTTAAATTTTTTTTCATTTCATCAATTTTGGGTGAAAAAAATTCGTCAGTTACATACCCTACACATACCTATCATATTGCCACTATTTGGCCCATCATGATCTTGCACATACCCATGCAAATATTGAGAATAGAGTATGAGTTAGTGTTACACCCTAAATACTTAGATAATTAACTTAATTAATATATATATATTTTTTAAATGTGGGCTCTCTTGATGAAAATTAGGGGCATGATAGAAAAACCCCTTATGAGATTGAATAAAATTTTATTTGAATTTGTTTGTATTATTGTAAATTATTGGAATGAAAATTTAATTTTAATGATCTCAAAGGTGATGTTAGTTTTTTAGGACTAGGAATTAGTTTATTTAGAAAACAAGTAATAGTCATGGTGACTATTTACCTATAAAAATTGCATCCCTTCATGGGTAGCAGTTGCAAAGGAATTGTCTGGAGAAAATGGAGCCTAGAAAGGGATTTGTACCCACATAACAGTCCACATCAAACTTAGAGTAGAAAACATAACTACATATTTGACACCTTGATCACATTTGGAAGCAGAGTATGTAGGCATTTTGGAGAACAAAGGGTGTTCCTAGTACTCAGGCATTCGGAGATGGGGCTTATGTCATGTCTAACAAAGATTATGTACTATATGTTGGATACTATAATTGATCCACTATATATTTTTTCTGTACTATATGTTAGATTTACAAATTTTCACCTTGGGTATATTAATTAGCTACAAAATGGTTTGAACAATTTCTCTCCATGTTATTCTTAGAATGCAAGTTACTGATTGGTGGCATAAAGTTATGAGTCTATTTATATGTGGATTTTATGGTTTTTATTTTTTTGAAATCTAAAGCTAAGAAAATGACATAAATATTAGAAAATAATATCTCAAGAGGATAAAGTCATTTTTTGTCTTAATTTTGGGAGGTTGTAATATAATGATGATAAACATCGAAGACACAAGAAAAATCTTAAAATTAGTTAGGTGGGAGTGTCAATCCTCATGGTCCCAAAACATATTCCATATATTGAGTGATGAATAGCTATAGAATGTAATTTCATATACCACCTACCCACCATTCACCTTGGATGCCAAATAATTACCCATATTTAGCTATATATCACTATTATGAATGCACATTGTAAATAATTTTTCTAGTATAAGTGATATCTCATTGATCCCAAGGATGAACAAATGTCATAGTCCTCAATGAACAAGACAACTGAGAGGAGGGTTCAATTAGTTGTAGCTAATTAAAACATCAAAACCCTCAATAGTAATCAGATCCACATGCATATATTAAACTCTTAATCTGTTATAATGTTTAAACATGAAATGCAAATAACAAAAACTGAAACAATAACACCATACACAATATAACACTAGATTTACGTGGAAAAACCAATGAGGAAAAAACCATGGTGAGGATTAGCTCATAATATAAGTAATTGCAAAAATTATACAAAAAGGTTCACTAACAAAATACAACACACTAGCTAGAAATGCTCACAACCAAGGCTCACTGTTGGAACAAAAAGAAGAAATAAGATAGAATGTTACACAAAGAACATGATCTCAATGCAACAGAGAATCCACCACAATATCTCCAATAGCACTCACAACCTTATATGAATGATTACAAAACCTTTTTTTCACTCCATTCAGTAATCCAACACTTTGAGGCTCACACTACCCTACTCAAATTTGCACTAAAAAATTCAAATCTATTCAAAAAATCATCTTGCATTAATTCAACTTGCATTTATACCATCCACAAATTGAAAAATATCTTCAAGTCAGTTATAGACAACTTACACTTTACAAATTCAAAAATAGGACAAAACTAAGCATTCATGCGATGGATAGGAATAAAAATGGAAAAATACAAAACTTAATTAGGACCAAAATTAACTCACATGCCACACTACACTTTCATCAATACTTAAACATCTTCGAATGTAGTGTAAACACCATGTTGGTCGTTGCCCATGAAAACACCATTAAACTTTGAAGCACACACTTCCTCAAATACAAGGATGACATGAGACCCACACACCATGCTTCTAGACAATCTAGAGTAATTCACAAACCACTTGAGATCCAAAAAAAATTTCGCACCAACTCACACCTTCAGAATGCACAATCCCAATACACTCAAAATACACTGTCAAACACTATAACTCTAAAATCCATATTTTAGAGAGAAAACCATCGAACCCTATTGAATGAGGTAAATTTCCAACACCATCAACTCTCCTTCAGAATTGAAATTCCTTAAGCACAACTGTGAAGAGATGTATAGAAAAATCATTTCTCCTAGACACCTTTGTAAGAAAAATTGTAAATCTAGTTCACACATTGGTGAAAATAACTCTCTGCACATCGATTTAGAAGCCCAAATTTTGGATATAAATTCTCTTAACACCACTTAACAACATATCCAAACCACACAAGACAATATTCAACCCAAAAAACATGTAGAGAAAAACCAAAATACCTTGGTAACACCCTATTTCCTTTTTTTTATATCAATTTTCTCAATATCCTAAACAACTTTTTCACTACCACAACCATAACCAGAAGCTTATCAAAGAAACACCAGTAACCTAAATGATGAAAACATAATGCAACTAATCAAAGCACATTCTCTCTCAACCACTACACAATTAACATTAATGAAAACACCTTCATACTTACAACAATCTCCCCCTTTGTCATTGATGGAAACAAAAAATATGAAAAACCACCAAAGACAACATACACACTCTCCCCCTTTTTTTAAAATTAGACAACCTACACAACATTCCTACACTCTCTCCTCCTTACAGTTTGTTCCCTTTTCATATGCTTCACTCTCCCCCTATATAGATAGATTTTTTCACATGACTCTCTCTCCCCCTTTGACATTAGTGACAAAAAATAAAATGTTTTTCATTGTTCCCCCCTTTGAAATTGAACCAAGATGCTTGCTACTACTCTGAATACTCCCCCTTAGGAGTACACACCAAACAAATTAGCAACCTCTACAAAATTGATAACACTCACTCCATACTACATCAATGTCACTACCTACTCACCTTGAAAGGTAGCCACCAACATAAGTTAAAAAAAAAGGAATGAATCCATAGATACAATGGACTGATGCATCTCCATATGCATCTAGTTCAAAGAAGGAGGGGAAATAACCCCCAAATTCTCCTAGAGATACTCAAAAGTATTTTTTGGAAGAGCCTTAGTGAATATGGCAATGATATAATCCTTTGTAGGCTCATATTCAAGCTTCACCCACAACCTTCTATCTTAGAAAGTTATATCTGATTGAAATATGCTTTTTCCTTTAATGCATCATTGGATTCTTTGAAATGTTGATTTCACTTTTATTGTCATAAAAAATAGAAATAGGCTCATCATACACAAATCTCATATGGGTATGTGCAGGATCATGGTATGCCAAACAAGCCCTTAAGTGGTAATGAAAATTTAGAACAATTAGAGTTAGGAAACTTGATGTAAAATTTTGAATAAGTTATTTATATTATTTCAAAAACATGTAAGAATAGATTCTATGGGAAATTGAATGTAGTTTCTAAACTACTAGGTTTATTTTTTTAAAAACAAAATCTATTTGGTGAAAATTTAAAATTTCAATGCAGTATTTCTTAAATTTCAAGAAAAAATTCAGAAGTAGGTGTTTATCTGACCACCCTAACCATAATAAAATGATAATATTTTTTTATGATATTTTAGATGTAAGTAGAGGACTCATGTTCGGATGTGACGCATATTTTTTTGTAATTTTTTCCATGTAAATAATTAATTATGAATTTTTTATTACAACTTTTAAAAATATAAAACTCGTATGTCCTGACCACCTTAACTTGGTCAAAATTTCATGAAATTCAAATTTATTTTTTTTAATCCTATAGTATGCAAATCATAGAATGTGACGCATGTTTTGGATTCAAAAAATATGATACCGTTTGAAAGTTATAAATATTTTACAATCAGCCTATCAATCAGGACTTTTGTCATAATTCTAGTAGAAAATAAATAATAATAATCTATTAAATTCAAAATAAAACATAATTTATATTGGAAAAAATATGAGAATCTCCTCTACAAACCCTTTTCATTTTATCAATTTTGGCTAAAAATAAAGTCGCCAACCACATGGGCTTAAGTCCAAAACAAGGTAAGCTATTAAACACGCTTTTGTGTTGACTTTTTAGGATTGGCATCTCCTAACCAAATACCAAAGCAAACCCGAGCCTATTCCCTAGGTAATGAATTTTTTGTTAGACATATCGGATATC
>VDFB02137365.1:26613370-26679835 GCA_007258455.2 Sequoia sempervirens | reverse complement strand
TGTTTAAAATCTGGAAAAAAATGTGAATAAAATCGAGCTGATTTTCACACAAGAAAAACCATGAGACCATGGCTTGTTGCTTACTATTATGCTTTGATAGATTTTTTCCAAGCATCCATAGCTTGTTTGAAAGCACCTGTTTTAGGCTTTTAGCCATAGCAGCAAGGCAATGAGCTGTTTGATAAAATGATTTGGTAGACATGTATGAAAATGTGGTAGCATAGACAAGGCAGTGAACTGCTTGAAAAAAATGTCTCGAAAGAAATGTAGTCTCATGGTGATGGAATGCCATGACAAGAAATTATGGATTGTCATGGCATTCCATCAATATTGCATTTCTTTGAGAACATTCCCCTAACAGTCAACTGCCTTGTCTATTAATATACTATTATGCTTTTGGTAGATTTTTTGGCATCATAGCAATTAAAGCACTTGTTTTAGGCTTTACATAGCATATTGAAGGCATTCAAGTACATTTGATAAAATCTTTGGTAGACATGTATGAAGAATGTGGTAGCATAGAAAGGTAGTGAACTATTTGAAAAAAGTAGCAAAGGAAATGTATGGTCTCATGGTGATGGAATGCCATAGCAGATGCCATGACAAGCAAGTGCTATGGATTGTCATGGCATTCCATCACCATGAGACCACATTCTTTGAACATTGAAATCGGATAACTACCTGTCTATCTTATTATACATTATGCTTTGATAGATCTTTTTTCAAGCATCCATAGCATTCATAAGCACTGTTTTAGGGTTTTAGCCATAGCGAGCCAAAGGCGATTAATTTGTTTGATAAAATTCTTTGGTAGACATGTATGAAAAATGTGGTAGCATCGACAAGCTGTCACCATTTGATATTTATGCAGTTGTAGTATGTTTTGTGCAAATGTAATCAGCGATATGAATATAACCAACAAAAATCTATTTTCTATAATTCATGGATTGAACTCTGTATTTTATTTGCTCTCAATGTCTGTATGCTATGGAAATGCCATTACATTTTTTAAAAAAGTAGTTTCTTACTATTTTTCTTCAATTTTTTATGGTTTTTTGTAAATCTACCAAAAACCCTAGTTTTTCTACCAAAAAACAATATTTTGAAAAAAATCAACTAAAAATAAACAAATCTAATTGAAAATTTGATAAAAAATAAAGAACTTTACCTGTTAGAGATGGACTCCAAATCGGATATCGGATTTCGCTTTCCACTATGCGCCCGCCACTGTTGAGCCAAAAACAAATGTGAATGAGTTTTGGTCGCCCGATTTTTTATATATATATACTTCAACAAAATCAGATATCCGATTTGGATCGGATATCTGATCCCTAAAACTAAGGTTTCCCTCTGCCTCGGTAGTCACCCCAGCTCCAAAAAGTCAACTCACCATTTTTCACGTTTTTGAGTCGTAGAAACACGTATTTTTTTCTCCATTGCCACTTTTTGGCATACCATGATCCTGCACATGCCCATGTTCTTGCTACAATTTTTGTTAGAGAGGTGAAACTATCATCATTCCTCAAATACACATAGAACTAGAAGAATGACACAAAGAGAGTGAAAAAAAAGAAAGGTCTTTTGAATCAACATGGAAGAGACATGTATGTCTCGACACCTTGCATCATCCCCAAAAGGAAAACACAAGACAAAATGAAAAAGATGAAGATGAAAGAAAATATTTTGGGTCAACATGGAAGAGACATGAATTTCTCAATGCCTTGCATCATCCCCAAAAGTAAAGTAGAGGGAAAAATGAAAAAAAGATAAAAAGAGAAAAATATTTATGACATAGGGAGGAATGAAGGTACAAATAGAGGAATGTCACAAAGAGAGAGAACATCAAACAAAATTTCATGGTGGATCACATCACACACATGTAATCACACAAAAGAAAATGAAAAAGAAAATGCAAAAGACTAGTAAGGCACAGGTGAGTCAACCTATGAGTAGGTCATCCACCTCCCAGTCTCAGTATAAATAAGTGGAAGGTGGATAGTGAGCTTAAGGGACAATGAAAAATCCAATACTAGGACAAGGCTATCTAATTATTTCCCCTAATGAGTGAGAGACAAGAACGATCCAAGGTAGGTGATGGAAAAGGGTCATGTAATAGTGAGAATAGAATATTCTACAACTATTACATGACAATGGGTGGAAAAAGATTATGCTATGCAATCACTCGATGGAAATCATTTCCATCAAAGTGAATTTTTTGTAATACTAACTTGAATGCACGACACTCATTGGTACTATGTCCAAGAGTCCTATGGTATTGACAAAGTGGAACTTTTTCATTTTTAGGATATAGAATGAGTATGTTTTTCTCTAGTGGTAATGTGATTAGTTCTTTGTTTAAAAGTATTTATAATTTTCTTTCACTTTTAGGTGGTGGAGGAGGGGGTTGTTGCTTTTGTAATTTTTAAGGTCGCTTACGTTTTCTAGATTCAACAACTTCTTGAAGTGAATGTGGAGGAGGAGGACCTAAGGTGATCCTATCATCATTATTATTAGTTATTGGTTGTTCTTTAGGAAGAAGGACATTCATGTTGGGAGGAGAATCCAAGATCACTGTACCATCACTATGAAGCCTTAGGTATTCTTTAGGAGGTCTTTTGTTGCAAGGAGGATCTTGATATCCTAACCCTTTTGTGTTTTTGTTAGTTGGTATTTGTTCTAGGATTTGGTGTATTTCATGTTCACTTGTGTCACATCCTTGTTTTCTCAAGATTGTGAATCCTTTTCCATATGTGTCTTCAAGGTTGATGGGAGTGTTTGTTAATTTTTTATCATAAAATGGTTTAGTGTTTGCATGTTTATATGTACTAGGTTCACCTATTATAGGGAACTTAGGTTCAAATTTTGTTTTAGGATGTAAGTAACCAAACATCTCAAGAGGTGGTATGGTGGGAGGATTTGTTTGTTTCATGGATGGGTAAAAGGATGCATTAGCTTCAAGGTTGTCAAGACAATCATTTAGGAACCTATTCATGCTATCATCATCTTCTCCAATGATGCCATCATTACAAGGAGGACATGCATTAGGATTTGAATGAGCATAAGTAAGGTCAATGCCATTAGGATCATTTCTGAAGGCACAACTTGACACATCCACTAAGGATTTTAATGACATCCAAACCTTGCTAAAACACACATCCATGATGCCAATTGATTTCACATTGTAAACTATGCAACAGTGTGAAATTCAATATCCTAGATGCTATTTTGAATTTAAGGAATGCACAAGATGGATGAATTTAGACTTAATGCAATGAATTGGATGCAACAAAGAATCTGTAAACTAAAAAATGTAGAATTTGACTAATTTTCAATGAAATTAGATGCAAAAATGCAAGCTATATGAGCTTTCGCTAATGCAAAATTTAAAACCCTAGAATGCAAATTAATTAATGCAAATCCTAATGCAATGTTAATGCAAGACAAATCTAGGATGAACATGCACTCCAAATTAGAAATTTAGTGTTTGAAAGGTAGTTTCACCAAAATGAAATGGTGAAAAAGTGGTTAGGAAGATGCTAGCATATGGTTTTGGACATAGAGCATACCCACACACATTTTTCCAATTTCATTCAAGGGTAACCCTTGAGATCTCTTTCCAATGGAGAAAGAGATCTTGCTAAGGGTTGTCTTAGGGGATGAATATGATCTATTAAGGGGTTCACCACCACATTTAAACTTGGAAAAGACAATGAAATTCCAATTAAATGTAAAACCCTAATTGAATGCAAAACAATACTAAATGACCTAGAAAATGCTTGAAACAACACAAAAAATAATAAAACTAAAAGTTTGCACCTAAGAATCTAGAATGTGGCTAGATGAAGGTTTGGAATGCTAAAAATTATACTATCAAGGTTGAATGGGACTCATTTGCCAAGCTGGTTGAATCAGTCCAGTTTTTGGGAAAATCCACTGGAGTAGGTTTCAAACAAAAGGGTATCTAACTATGTAAAAATATCTATCATGCCTGTACAGTGGGACTCATTTTCCACTAGTGGAAAATCAATCCACTTCTACTTTTATAGAAATTTTGAATCTGATTTTGTGCATCTCAGCCTTATTTGTTCTTCCTAATTGGTTTTTAGATCTAAAAAAACAATTTGTGACATGTAGGTGATCTCCAAGACTCTTCAATACTTGATGACACTCTTGCTAATTTTTAATGATTAACAACACTTCCCCAACCCTTCTCCTTATCAAATCTATAGCCTAGCCCTACAAATCACACATGAAAAGGAGTGACAACTATTGGGGAGTTAGTAGATAGGGGTTTACCTTGGTCAAACCCCTTGTTGGAAATCAATCCTTGAAATGAGATCAATTATGAAAGGAGAATGGTGAATCAATAAACTAAGATGCTACAACTCACCAAACCCTAGCAATAAGATTCTCCAATAGTGCTTTAAATGGCTACAATGAATGTGGTTCTTGACTTTAGCTTCAAGGAGATAGATCTTGAATGTAATGCTTGCTTGAATCACAAAACCCTACACCACAATTGCTAATACAATAACAACCACGATGCAAGAATTCTTTTACATGATGATGATTGATGATTGAAGAATGCTCTAATATGCTTGATAATCTACCCTTGAATTCTCTTGAATGATCTTATGAATGCTCAAATTCTCTTGTGAACTTTTTTGAATGCTAGGTGTGATTATGAGTGAAAGAATCTTGTATTTATACTCAATTATGCAAGAATTCCTGAAATTACAACACTACAAGCCAACATTAGATCTTGGAGAATAAAATACTGCCAAAGATTTAAGTTAAATTTGATTTTGAGCTAAACGGGAATCATTCATGACTTTGGGAAAATGGGTCTCACCTAAGGAGACTCATTCACCTAGAATGGTGAGTGAGTCAGACCACCTTAGGAATTTGAGGTGGGTTTTTTAGATTTTAGAGTTTTAAACATTTTTTTGAGGATTATCCTAAAAAATACACATAATAAGGCTTGTGGATGCAAAATGGGGCCAATTAAAGCATAATAAAGTTCAATTTTTAATGATAGACCACAAAAAGTGTGAAAGTGTGTTACAACACTTCATAGCACTTTAAAATAAGGAAAGAGTAATGATAAAAAGAGGTTATTTAGGTGTAATTTATTAACAAGACCTTAGAAAAGTGTGGAAGTGATTTACAACACTTAAGCAAGGTGTCACTTAAATCCATTTAGTTCACAAGGGCCCAAGACCTAATGTGAATATGTTAGGCATATTGCAACACTAAATCAAGGCCAAGTTAAGAGGACCTTTTTCTGTCATTACAAGAATTCATCAATTTTACAAGAAATCTCACTTAGGAGTATCACCAATCAAAGATACAAAGGAAACTCAACATCTATAGGACTGTCACACTCAACCTCCATCTCAAGCACATAATATATAGAAGATATACTATATGAAATTGTTAAATAGTAGTTAAAAAACCATGAATTAAAGCCACCAAAAAAGTGGCATCCAACCTATCTCCAATCAAATATGCCCTATGGTTTGTCTAAACACACACCAACACATGTAACTTTCCTAAAATCATTTTATGTGTCCAATAAATTTTCAAATTTCTCAATTCAGGTGTCCTAGCTTTTAGAGACCATAAATTTTGATGTGGGAGTCTAGTTGATGAACCCCTTAAATTGGTTGAAAGCTTGTGACATTCTATATTAAGTTATAATATTCTTTATAAATTACAACCACTTTCGGTCCAAAAAGGGTCTGCAAATTTCTTAAAAATGATTTTGAAACTTTCAAAAAAGAAGACTTAAATATTTTAAGATGTAGACATGACCTTGAGTTGTGTATGGAAGGGGGATTCACTACTCACGAGTCTCTTTACTCTCAAGAGATTCCCAAGGGGCGAACAACCCCAAACTACCTCAGGGAACAAAGCGAGAGTTTCAAAATCAGAAAGAGTAGTCCAGAGAGTTTTTTTGGATAGACTAATGAGCTCTCATCCAAAGTATGGCAGTGCGGAACAAGGACGATCGTGCAACGCACTAGAGTCCTATAGACACATTGGCATCTCGTACGAACTAGAAACTGAGATTGTCAAAAAAAATGATAGAGTGACTACTTCTACTCTAATTGCTAAGAACTTACAAAATGCAAGAAGCTAACAAAATGTAATAGAACTAAAATGAAGTAAAATACAATTGATAAAGTTAAAGAGGATGAAAGATAGAAGAAGCTAAAAAAAACCCAAGTAATGGAGCCTCCAGCAAATGAATGTCTTCAATACCTGCATGCATAAGATTTGGAGAAAATGGTGGGGTTGTATAGGGTTTTTCCTCAGGAAAACCCCCATTTTGGTGTTTCCTTCTCCATGGACATCCAAATAGATAAAGAGAGTGAGAAAAGTAAGCAAATATGAAGTGATAAAAGAAATCTCCGCTCAAAGAGGAGAACATGTATCATGAGATAGAGATGTAATTGATAGGAGATGTGAGAAATCCCAAGATGTTCACAAGAAAAAGATAAGTGAGATGTTAGCTGCAAGGCTTGAGGAAGCTAAGGAGGGAGACAAACATAGCTACAAGAGCCAAGACTGTTGCCAAGAGATGTTGAAAGTGTTGTAGAAGTTGTAGAGAGTTGTGCAAGCAAGATAGCAAGACAAAGGGAAGAGGAAAAGGCATAAGCCAAAGCTAGAGAGACCTAGGAGAGTAAAATAATTGAAAGGATAGCATTTAAAGACATAATAGGAGGGAAAAGAAGCATCCTGAGTCATTACCACAAAACTTGCTGACAAGTGGCAAACATGCTTGGAAACAACTGTTTGAACGTCAAAATGTCACAAGACGTTAGCACGACACACAGATGTTTGCATGATGCGCTAGTTTCCAAATACATCATGCTATAAAATGACATGAATGAGAAAAGTACAAGGTTTGATGCAAAGCTGATGCACAAAGGTAGCTGCTGAGAAGGGGTCCTAAGCATCCTGAAAGAGGAAAAAGGTTGATGCAAGGTCTAGAATCAACCTAAACAAGTGCTAAGGAAGTGGACACTAAAGTGGATACAAGAATGTATGTGAAATTGCAAGGGATGCAATTTTACGACATTACAAGTTGAAACATAACTCACATGTTTATTTGGTCTTTCTTTAACTTTAAAAAAAAATCAAAAATCATTTGTACTCAAATGTAAACTTTCTATAAATAGTAACATTTTTTATAATTGCAAGACTCAAACACATTTTTCTTAACAAAAATAATATAAATAAACCAAATTTAATATGAAAATTGTACAAATAAATACTTGTATTAAAAGTAAATAACAATTTAATTAAAATTAAGACTAAATATATAAACTCAACTATAAAAATATGATATTTATAACTATATAAATAAATTAAAACATTACTAAAAATAAACACAATACTTGATCAAAGAAACTTGAGGATCACCATTGCACTTTACATAAGAACTTGACTCTAAGTGATAAAAGTCATTCAAAATACTCGTTAGTTGGTGAACCTCATCTATGCTTTGACTTCAATAGATGATTTCAAATTTTACTAAATCCTAAAATCTCTCTTTTTCTTTTGCTCTCTTAAGTCTTTACTCCACTAATTGTGGAATGGGCCCAAGGCCTATTTTTAATAAATTTTGCAAACTTTATCCAAAAGATTTCAAAAAAAAAAATTGCCCACATTGAAAGAATTCTTCCACTTATGTAAGAGACATGACCAAAGAAAGATCGATATACTTATTCAACTTTTAGGTGATAAATTTTTTAATCAATTCGAACTTGCAGTGATGAAAAGTTTCATCCCTTGTACGTCATAAAATGAATAAGAGAAAAGTTTAAGCTACCGTTATACGAATCAAATGAAAGCAACCTGTACGCAATCTCATTCTTGACTCTGTAGCTAAATGAGTAAAATGACGACCATGACAAAGAGTCATACTTCTGAATTTTTACCGCAACAATCATGTTATACATTATCAATCATGATTGTTGTTATCAGTCATGATCTTGCATCCATCATGGCTACTAAAAGAAATTTGTAAAATTCAGAGTGCATCTAGTGTATCTCAAGAGTTAAAGGCTTTTCTAAATTTGGAAACTGATTATTACATCAATATAGTAACTGATATTTTAGTTCCGTGCGACATTTAGATTAACCACTCCATTTGTTGCTACGTTCACACAAAAAAAATGATAGTATAATCTTCTTCTACATGATGGGTGTTACCATATGACTTTCTGAAAGAAACACAATATTATTCACAATGTCATTGACAAGCGCATTATATATATAAATCCGGCATCCGCTAGCAATAATTCGTCTAAAGAATCTTAAATTTTTATCTAGCTAATTTGAAAGTAGATCAATAATCTTTAACATGTTCTTGTCCTCTAAGTAATTGTATTAGAAAACAAAAAGTATGATTGTAGCATGATGTAATGCCTCCTTCAAGGTCAAAACAAATTATTGCACCGAGTCGTCATTCTCTTTGTGCCTTGAAATGAAGATTTGATGGCATTATGCCCATGCCCGTGCATTAACTGCTTTGTGAGAAACATTAACAAAATAACTGTCGTTGCATTTTGTCGGAGAATCTATTCAGCTCACCAAATCTTCAAATGTTAATTTTGTGATCATGCCTCCACTCCACTCCTTTGTCATTCAACTGTTATGCATTTAGCCATATCTTCCCTACACAAAACCATTTATGTGCCAGTGTCCTTTGTTGTGTAAACGGTTTCCCAAATAACTAATAATAAGTGCAACACAAGTTAGATGCAAAGGAATACAAAAGATAATTAAAATGGAATCACGGAATAATTAACAAGACATAGATTTACATGGTAAAATCTTAACAATGTGTCAAGGAAATATCCACGAGGAAAAATATCGGTATTCTTATGGCTCAGTGAAATTGATTACAACTTGGAAATAGTTGTTGCTCTTCAATTACAATTCATTACAATAATGACTTAGCCTTCAAGGCAGAAAGATATAAATAATATCTTCAACTTGTGTTGCACATAGAAAAAATCCAACTTTTATTTTTATTGTTTTTTTTTTTTTTTAAAAAATCTTTATCTTTTCTAAAAGGATTCCAAAGATAAGATTTTCCAAAGCTAAGACTTTGTTTTATTTCCCTTATCTTTCCAAAAGGTAAACTCTGCTTTCTTTCTAATTTTTTGTCATAATCTAACAATCTCCACCTTGAAAAAAATTTACCTGATACTTGCCCATGCCCATTTATCACCTTTTCTGCAAGCCAAGAGAAGTCAAACTCCACTTCAATTTCTCTAACCATACTGGTTTAGTCAACATTGTTGCACAATTTTCTAGTGTATGAACTTTCTCAAGAGCTACTTCACCTACATCAATAACATATCATACAAAATGATATTTAATCGCAATATGCTTAGTTCTATTGTGATAAGTTGGATTTTTAGTTAGATGTATAACACTTTGACTATCACAAAATACAATCACCTTGTCCTGTACTTTTCCAAACTAACCCAAAAGACCCTTCAACCAAATTGCCTCTTTGCAAACATGTGTGACAACCATATACTTTTCCTTATTTATGGATAAAGAAACTATTTCTTGAAGCTTTGACATCCAATAAATAGGTCTTCCTACAAGAGTAAAGACACAACCTGATGTATATCTCCTTTTATCCAAATAACCTACAAAATCTAAATCAACATAACCACAAAATGAACAACTACTACCATCAAAGGTGATACAATAATCAAATGTGCATCTAAGATACTGAAGCACCCATTTCACTACTACCCAATTCTCTTTACCTGGATTTTCCATGTATCTACTGACAACACCAACTGCATGTGAAATATTTAGTCTTGTACATACCATCACATACAGTAAACTTCCTATTGCATTAACATATGGTACATGAGACATATAATCCTTTTCTTCTTTATTACTAGGACATAAACTTGAAGACAAATTAAAATGAGAAGCTAAAGGGATATTTATTGGTTTCACACTCTTCAAATCAAATTTTATAAGGTTCTTCTCCACATACTTCTGCTACAATAACCAAAGTTTACCATGTTCCCTATCTCTATATATTTCCATGTTTGAAATTTTTTTTGCTACTCCTAGATCCTTCATATCAAAAGTCCTAGCCATATGAGCCTTTAACCCATTGATCTCAACTATGCTTTTTCTTACTAGAAGCATATCGTCAACATATAACACCAAGATAATGAATAAACCAATTTAAAAAATTTTAAAGTAAACACAATGGTCATAGTCACTCCTTGTAAAACTCTGGCTCACCATGAAGTAAGCAAACTTCTTGTACCATTGCCTAGAAGACTTCTTGTACCATTTCCTGGGAGACTCCTTTAGGCCATACAATGACTTCTTGAGTTTGCAAAAAAAAATTCTGTTGCAATCTTGAACAAAACCTTCTAGTTGTTTCATATATATCTCCTCATACAAATCTTAATGTAGAAACATTGTTTTAACATCTAGCTCTTGTAGATTTTCAACTTCTACTAGGTTTGATTTTATTAGAGAAGATTCATCAAATACATCTTTTCTTATGATGATTTTGTGAGTACTAGGATCCCACAATCTATATCCCTTAATTCCATCACCATAACCAACAAAGATATACTTCTTAGATTTGGGGTCTAATTTAAAACAACCCAAAACACATAAATGAATATAATCTATAATAACCTTACTTGCAGGACTCCCTGTTTTAAACTTTTGTCTAGATTGCTTCATTAACATAATGCTTGCAAAATTCAAATTTAAATATTTTTAATTTGGAAGTAACTTACGGTTTAAAAGTACCTTTAATCCTTTCTCGCTCATATGACCCAATCATTGATGCCATAAATGAGTAGATTCATTTTCTTCCTTAGATACCATTGCCAATTCATTTTCCACCTTGACTTGTAAATTTATAACCTCTAGAATCCAAGAAACCCAATGAAATTAAATTCTTTTTGAGTTTAGGTACATATCTTACATCTGTTAATGTCCTCACAACACCATTAAACATTTTAATCTTAATTCTCCCAATCCCAATAGTCTTACAAGAAACATTATTTCCCATAAGAAAAAAACTGCCATCAATAACTTGGTAAGATGAAAACCAATTCTTATGTGGAAACATGTGATTAGAAGGCACATAATCTAATAGCCATTCCTCATGATGATGTAAGGAATTATTAATAGATAAAACTTTATCAACCATACTTGAACTTGTCTCCACTAGATTTGCTTCCTTTTTGGAGTCATCATTGTCTTCTTTCCTCTTCCAACAATCTTTCTTGAAATGGCTTCATTTATTGCAGTACCAAGATTTTTCCCTTACCCTTTTTTTCTTTTGACTTAGATCTAGATGTTCCTGTTGGATCTTCCCCTTTTTCCTTGGATCAACCTCTAACCATCATTGCTTCATATGTTGAGGATTCTATGTAATATTTCCTCTACATCTCTTCAGACAACAAAGCTCCCACAACATAATCAAATTCAATAGTTTCAGTTGTGCTAAATCTAATAGAAGTGACTAAGTGATTCTATGATTCAGGAAATGAACACAATAACATAACTGCCTTGTCTTCATCTTTGAATTTTATACCCATACTAGCTAATTAACATATAAGAGTATTGAAAATATTTAAATGATCAATAATTTTTATACCTTCATTCACAAACTATACAGTTTCCTCTTCAAGTAGATCTAATTTTTCAAGGATTTTGTCATATAAAGACTCTCCATTTTACTCCATAAGATTGTAGTCGTGCATCCTCTCCAACAATATTAAAAAGAACATCATTTGCTAAACACAACCGAATTTTGCTCAGAACTTTTGTATCAAGATCCTCCCAATCATCATCTGTCATATTTACAAGTTTTTGATGCAAAGGACAAGATCCCTTGCATAAATCATAATCTCTAAACAACATAAACTTACTACTCAAAAATAAAATTTAAAAGAAATCCCCTCTACCCTTCAAATCACAAAAAAAAATCTCCATGTTATAGTGCATTCAAATCACATCTCCACACACAATAACATAACACAATATCATTTATTTATCAATGGAGATAATTACAAAATTTTACAAAGACCAATTAAGTCTCCCTCGCTCTCTTATGCACACTTTTTCAACACTCTTTTTGTGCAACATTTCACCCTTGGAACTTCCTTTCAATGACCTCCAATCTGCATTACTTTGCAGCCATCATCAAGTTACTTTGCAATGTTTAATTATTTGCATAGTTGTGCGACCTAGGAATTTATCCAATTTGCAAACAAATGTTATCCCTCTTCCTTTTTGCATTCATCATTCACCTTGTGCAGCCTTGAGTATTTTTTCTTTTTTTGTTGTGTAATTAATTTAAATCTTCATTTACATGATGTCCCCTTTGATGCCTTGAAATTTTGCTCCTCCCTTGCTTATGTGTAGCCCCTCACTGGCGTATATCTTTAAATCTGCATTTGTAATTTCTTGTCCATATGGTCCTCTTCCATGCAACCACTTAATTAACCTCTATTTGTTCTTCCAAATTGTAAAAATATCATAATCCTGATGCAACAGCCCCCTATGACTCCTTCCCCAACCTCTACGCAGTCCCCTTTACACCATCTTCAATAGCCTCTATTTTCTTTGTATATGATAGTTTTTATTTTGTTCAAAGGCTTGTGCCCCTTCATCTCCCCTATGGGACACATATCTATTGTCTCTTCTTGTTTAATATTTTTTTCCTCTCCAAATTCTTTCCTGGCATCCCTCAACCTTCCACACTAGTTCCATT
Organism: Sequoia sempervirens; assembly: GCA_007258455.2. NCBI lineage: Eukaryota > Viridiplantae > Streptophyta > Pinopsida > Cupressales > Cupressaceae > Sequoia > Sequoia sempervirens. The sequence continues at coordinate 26,667,042 of VDFB02137365.1, read as the reverse complement.
ATTTTCTTTTCTCTTTTTTAAATTTTAAAATAAAAACTTGAAGTTGTATGTGGATGCTCCCACATCAGACACACCCAATAAATATTTTGTGAGCATAGGCTCACAAAATAGAGCTGAGTAGCAGAAATTTACTCCTTCAAGTTGTGAACAACTTGAAGTACGCTCCCATGTTGAAATTGATACCTGTAATTTATTTCTTTGTTCTCTTCTTTAAGCATCTTTTCAAAACATTCTTCATCCTCCACCAACAACTCTGCACTCAATTCTTCTCTCCTCTTGTGGACTTGTGTCCACCAAGTACCAACCTCCTCCTCCAGAAAATCTCTTCACCCTTCTCCTATGTCATGGGTTTCGACTCATCACAAACTAGCCATCTTCACCAAACTCCACTTTCATCTTCCACTTTTGTGGGAATTAACCCATCACAATCCATCCTCCTCCTCTAAGAACATTCATCCCTTTCAACCTCTCTTCTTTCCATCCCAACTTAGTGGCTTTTCTCAGGTTTCCTCTCAACCCTTAACACCTCCATACTTTTTTTATCCACATTTCCAACTTTAAATTGATGCCATCCAACACAAATTTCATAATCACAAAAATCAAACCTTAACTCTATTGTTGCAATCTTATCTCTTTCACTTTCACTTTCAGCTACAACATCTCCATCTTCACCATTCATCACCACCATCTTCTTCATGTCCTCCAAAGGATAATTTATTTATTCTCTTTCTACTTCTTCAAACATAGCTATAAATTATTACTTACCTTCACCATCTGAATAACTTTGGATTATTCTCATCTCTTCTCTCAATAATGTTTCATCCTTGTTTTCCTCAACCTCATCATCAAACTTGGGACCATTTGTGTTCACTATTTTAGATTTCCAACACCTTTCTTCCACTTCACACAACTCACTACACTCACATACCATCACTGCAATCTGTGACTTAACATCTTCTCTACTTGTGTTGGATTCCCCCACATTTTCTTCCTTCCATGCCCCTTCTATCAAAGGGCTGCAAAAAATTTCATCCTTTGCAATCTCTTATCTTTCCTCTTGATCCTTTTGCATAAGGATCTCCTTTTATTTTTCTTCATTCTTTATATCTGCTACAATATTTTCTTTCTTCTCTTCATCCTTCAAAGGATTTTCAACTACTTCTTTCTCACCTAAATTGCAAATTTGATGTTGCTTTCTTCCTTCGTACATTCTTTGGGGCATACTGCTGCAATTTATTTTACCACTTCCTCTTGTTTATCTTGCAATGGATTCAACACAAATTCTTCCCCATTCTTGATTATACTATAAGTGTTATCACTGCTATTATGTATAGATTTCCTATCCCAAAGCCAAGGTTGACCCAACAAAACATGAAAAACATCCATGGATACTATATTGAACATACAATCTCATCCTTATATCTTCCAATGTGAAAATTCAAAATGTTTTGTTCACTTACCCAAATTTGATGATCTCCATGCAACCAAGAAATATAGTATGGCTTAGGGTGCTTCATCATCTTCAAGTTCAGCTTCTCAACCATTTCCAATGAAACCAAATTATCTCTACTATCGCTATCCACCATCACTTTGCAACACTTTCCACTGGACTTGCACATAGTTTGAAACAAATCACTCCTATGGATGGATTCTTGTTTCACTTTTTGTGGCTTCAAATATTCCTTCTTCATCCACAAACTCTCTCCATGTCTCCATGAAATGTTTTCAAACAATTATGACACACTCTTAGAGCTTCTTCACTCTCTACTAATTGTTCACCTACGGTCCTAGCCAATTCTCTCTAGTCTCAGGATCTTGTGGTTCTGATACCAATTGATGCAAAATAAAATCTCCATTGCCTAAATCATAATCTCTAAAAAACATAAACTTTCTACTCAAAATAAAATTCAAAAGAACTCCCCTCTACGGTCCTTCAAATCACAAACAAAACTCTCCATGTTGCAGTGCATTCAAATCACCTCTCCACACACAATATCATTTATTTATCAATGCAGATAATTACAAAATTTTACAAAGACCAATTTAGTATCCCCTACTCTCTTATGCAAACTTTTTTAGCACTCTTTTTGTGCAATATTTCACCCTTGGAACTTCCTTTTGATGGCCTCCAATCTGCATTACTTTGCAACCATTAATTATTTGCATAGGTGTGCAACCTAAAAATTTATCCAATTTGCAAATAAATGTTATCCATGTTCCTTTTTGCATTCACCATTCACCTTGCACAACCTTGAGTTTTTGTTCTTTTCTTGGGCCTGTGTAATTAATTTAAATCTTCATTTATATGCCATCGCCTTTGGTGCCTTGAAATTTTGCTCCTCCCTTGCTTATGCAACCTCTCACTGGCGTATGTTTTTAAATATGCATTTGTAATTTCTTGTGAAGATGATTCTCTTCCCATGCAACCTCTTAATTCACCTCTATTTTTTGTTCCAATTTTTTTAAATAGCATAATTCTAATGCAATAGCTCCCTATGACTTCTTCCCTAACCTCTACGCAGTCTCCTTCAAACCATCTTTAGTAGCCTCTATTTTCTTTGCATATGATAGTTTTTATTTTGTTCAAAGGATTTTGCCCCTTCATCTCACTTGTGGTGCCCACATCTGTTGTCCCTTCTTGTTTAATATTTGATTTCCTCTCCAAATTCTTTCCTGGCGTCCCTCAACCTTCCACGCCTCTTCTATTCTTTTCTTTTCTATTTTTAAAATTTTAAAAGATCAAAACTTGATGTTGTATGTGGATGCTTCTCATCAGTTTCTTTGACTTTCCAACCAATTCTTTGTGCAATCCTTGTTGCACTAACAAATCATGCATCTTGAGCTTTCGTAGTTCAAAATTATTCTTCCCATTGAATTTCTCCACCTCAAACCTTGCATTCAAAACCCTTTCCATCTAATGCTACAAAAAAACACCAAATCCTAACATAGATGCTCCAAAATAATTGCTTTGATACCACTTGTTTAGTAAATGGAAACATAAAACCTAGAAAACCAATAATAATTGGAGCACAAGTTAGATGCAAAGAAATACAAAGATAATTAAAATGGAATCACAAAATAATTAACAAGACATAGATATACATGGTAAAAGCTTGACAATGTGCCAAGGAAACATCCACGGGGAAAAGTATCGGTATTCTTATTGCTTAGAGAAACTGATTACAACTTGCACGCAACTACTACTCTTCAATTACAATTTATTACAATAATGACTTAGCCTTCAAGGAAACAATATATAAATAATATCTTAAACTTGTGTTGCACATAGAAAAAATCCAACTTTTATTTTTATTGCTTTGTTTTGTTTGGTTTTTAAATATTTACCTTTTTTTTTTAATATTTATCTTTTCCAAGAGGATTCCAAAGATAAGATTTCCCAAATATAAGACTTTATTTTACTTTATTTCCCTTATCTTTTGAAAAGATAAACTCTACTTTCTTTCTAATTTGTTGTCATAATCTAAAATCCTTCCCTCTATGGCTGTAATTTTCTGCATAAGACAATTTCTTTCAATCATTCCAATTGCTATTGATTTAGTCGAGAGATCAGAAATGAAAAGAATTTATTAGAGCTATTGGTTTATAGTAGCAGATTCTTAAGTAGTTTTATGGGGGAGATTTGCATGGTGGTGAAGTTGTTCAAAATGGAAGCCTACATTAATGCATTGAAAATAAGCATGGGTTGATATTTCTTCTACTAGCAAAGGTATGTGATTAGGTTTGAAAGTAAATAGTGTATGATTTTATTTTGTCCATGTTTTCATTTGGTTAAACTTATGTTGATATCTTTCTAATTACTAGTGAAGAATTCAGAGACATTTATTCTATCAAAATCATTTAGTTAACATTTTTTGTCTCATCCTTTATATCACATTTCTAGGAGTTTTGACCCTTGATAAATAGAGTAACCTCACCATTTGTATTCAATTAATTCAACTACAACTAAATTAATCACACACAATTCTAGTTTCATTTCTTATATCATAATTTTGATTTTTTTTTTTTTATTAAACAAAGTTGGATTACATAAGAAAATAACAATTGAACAAGGAAATGCACAAAAAAATAATAAAAAAACTATACATCCAAGTCCAAGGCAAGACTATAACCCAAACACAACAAAATAATGACTTCAAGCCAAAAGGCACAAGTCCATCCAAAGGTTGTTATCAAATTACATAGACTTACAAATAAGGACCCTTAAATTTTCAACTTGAATAAACCTTGAATTTGTCTAGAGCAACAAATGTACCCTTTGTGAAGCTATAAAAATTGAAGTTTAATTGCCTCTACGTGACTCTGAAATTTAGCATTCCTTTTATTGTTGTCCTTTAGTTGAGAACAAAAGTAGATAAATTGAAAAATAATGTCAGAGTAAAGCCTTAGCATTCCAACTTCCTAATAATCATGATTAGAGAACATTGACAAATATCGACAACTCCATATATTAAGTAAAATTGACTATCTTATTGAATCAACTACCAAGTTATTTTGCAGCCCAATGCCTAAAACAACTTCTTTCCAATACAATACATGGTAGGAAAATGAACAAAAACAACACTCCATTTTTTCTTGGCATGATCACAATCCCAAAAACATGTTTTAAACTCTCATTATGTTCACAATAAGGACATTTAGCTAGTTGGAGTTTCAAAGTTTTCAACTTGTCCCCTGTAGGCAGTTTGTGATGTGAAATTTTCCAAGTCAAAATTTGAGCATTTGTAGCAGCTTTAGAATTCCAAATATGAACACTCAAATTCCTGCATTTCATCTCATTAAACCCACAGTTCCATTTAATATTGAGTCTTGGATTTAATATTGAGTCTTAATAAATGACAAAATTAACTATTGAATGATAGAAGAGTGCAATGGGGGAATTAACATGGAATTAACATTTATTGACTAATTTAACTTCAAACCTACAACAAATGACTAATTTTATTGACTACTTTTCTTAACATCTATGTTTTGCATGTAGCTAGCAAATTAGGATTACCAGTGCCTGCAACATATATGGATCTGTTGTAGTGCCCCTCCGTTGTGGCCTTGTCGGATATTTGAGTAAGTGGTTATTCATGGTTTCATTGTGTTGTGTGTTGTTGGATTATGTGATAACATTGATATTTTGATTAACCTGATTTAATCGGTTTAATTAAGTCAACGTTGATTTACATGGTAATTTTAACTAATATTTAAATATAATATGTTTTGAAAAGGTGTTATATGGTGATATTGATTATTATTTATTAAATTAAAATTGTGAGATTATTTGCTAAATGATTAAGAAATAAATAAAGATAAGTACTACTGTCATTTGATTTTAATTGATAATATGGGAAAGTAATTTAATTTAAATTAAATTAGTTTGGATTGTCATAGGATACTATAAATGGTATTGATGTTAACTTTATTTTATAAAGTAGTGGTATATGAGATTATTATATAATGAGATTAAAGAGATTAATAGAATACTATAAGGATAATATTATTGTCACCACGCTATTCAAGCATAAAAATAAAAAATAAAAAATAAAAAATTGAGACATGATTATACTACATGTTTAGGATAATTTGGATATAAGTCGAAATTTACTATTGTAAAAGTATTGTTTCTTAGTAAACTAGGTTGCTACTCATGCTAATTCGGAATAATGGTTGTTGTAAGAGGATTAAATATTATCGGTATATAATACTAAGTTCATGTTAATTATTATCTGCTTGATTTCTTTCAGGATCATAAGAATAACAATTGTGCAAGTTATTTTATCATAAAATTAGTATAAGAAATATCATTAGGTAAATAGAAGCTTTCTTCACTACCAACCTGTGTGTTTCTATTTTAACTCTTATATAGATGATACTCATCAAACTATGCTTAGGAGTAGGCTTGTGGAAATATAGTATTATATTAATATTAATGGTAAATCTCAATTATAGTAATAAAATTGTTGTTTATATTTGGGGATTCCCTAGATCTATCTATCCTATAATGTCAGCGCTAAAATTATTGCTAAGAAATTGGGGATGTTGGTTGGACAAAGTTCCAAGGGTGGAAATGATAGTAGAATAAATGCCATACCAACCAATATGTTGGAAGGCATGTCATCTGAGACATGGCTATCTGCTCATGCTTCAGGTGGTGACTAGAGCATATCAATTGTCCACGTTGAACACTGGGAGTTGGGAAAAGGAGACATGTTTTCTTAAAAACAGCGGAGGGTGCCTTGTGCTGAGGATACTTTCTGGTCACTTCTCCCAGAGGGTCGTTTCTCCAACACTCCCTCGCCGCTTCCTTCTTGGCGCAGGCATCAACTGCTGGTAAGAATATGGAATGTGGCTTTACACTTGTAAATTACATTTGCTTGAAATTTTCTAATGCTTTTCTTTTAACAAACCCATTTTGTATGTATCATTCAACCTGATGTTGTCCATGAGATGTAATTTTGTTTTCAGTTTTTCTGTCAAACAGATCATGTACCATGTTTATGCTTCCACTTTTTGCATCCATGTCGATCAGAGAAGTTGCAAGTAGAAACTATAATATTTGACAAAGTTCCTCTATCCTTTAGGCTTTGATGGATGTCCATACTGCTCTAAAGTTCCCATTTTGGCATGGGCAGGGATGGTGTTAGCAAAGGTTGTGGAGTTTTGGCTTTAAACTAGACAAATGCATATTGCCTTAGAAATTTTCTAAAGCCTTCTCAGCGAATCTAGTAGTGCTTACCCTATAGTTGGCATTCCATGAGATCACTTTTCTTAGAGGCATTTGGTGAACAGTTCATGTTTTTGTTCCTTGCTGCGGAAGTGTCCAGCTTGTGGAGGGTGTATAAATTTAAATAATCTCCCTAATACCATTCGAAATCTGTCACAGTAGAAACACTTGAGAATAGAATGTTGTAGAGATTTAAATAATCTCCTCATTCCTTTGTCAACCTGTCTCAGCTGCAACACTTGAACATCGAAGGGAGTGGACATTTAGATAAGCTCCCAGTTCCATTTGAACCTATTGCAGCGGCAATGCTTGAACTTGGTAGGGCGTATAGATTAAAATAACCTCCTTGACTCTTTGGAAAACTTGTCCCATCTGCAGCACTTGAAATTTGAATGTCGTAGAGGTATAAATAATCTCTCTGTTTCCATTGCTAGCCTGTCTCAACTACGACACTTGAACACAATTGGAAGTTTAAAGGTTTAAATAACCTGCTTGACTCTTCTGGCCATCTATCGCAGTTGCAATATTTGAACATAGAAGGGTGTAAAAGTTTAAATAATCTTCCTCCCTTCATCATGGTGCTAATTCTGTAAAACAGTTCACACGCTTTGCTTTTAAACCACAGTTTGCATACATTTTATCAGGGTAATGGAAGTTTACATTTACAAATTTAATACTTTAGAATATTTTATAGTTCGCAAAAGAATTAAAATCTCCATGCATGTGATACAGTCTCCCAAAGGAAATTACTATAGTTTGGGGCATTAATGCATAAATACAATAGCCACCAAGTTTAGCCAACATGTCTTTATACAAGAAAACTTGGATATTGGCATTTGTATCCATATACCTGCGTTCATGTGTGACACATAGAACACACATGTGCCTGTAGCCACAATCTCACCGTCACGTATTTACACCCCTATGCACTAGCTATGCATAGGCTTTAATTTGAGAAGCTTAGGGCTGTGAATGTGATTCGTCTCATACACAGAAAGCATGTGTCATTTTATGATCTTCATCTCAACTACGTCTAGGTATCATTTAAATTCCTCTATCTTTCATCGATCTCCTTACCATTAAAACCTTCCACACCCAATGTCGCGCTTTCGAGAATGAGGACAAGGTAATGTTTTATTTTAATATTTAGAACTTATACCTACAAAGTCTTATCTAAATAAAGAGCCTCCTCCCTGTGTGGAAGAAAAGAATTCGGAGGATGGGGCTAATTTTAATGAAAACATGGCCATTCATTAATTCCATCGAAATCCATTCTTACAAGGAAAAATAAAGAGATCGCTAAACCATATTAATAAACATTAAAATAAAATGAACTTAAGTAAAGAGGTAGGGTTCTTCTTATGAGTTTCCACGTATTCCCTAAGGAGGCCCATTTTAAATTTAAATTACTTTATGTAATGTTCTTTCCAGCTTTGAAGAATAAAGATAAAATAAAACAAAAATCATGCTCCCCTTAAAAGTGGGGAAATTTTATTGATTTTTAAATTAAAAAAATAATAATAATAAAATGAAATGTAATAAGTTTTAAAAGTATTTTTTTAAATATATATATAAGTGAATAAATAAATGTTTTATTAGATATTGATTAAATATAAATAATATAAAATATAAAATATAAATGAGTACTTGTGAAAATAGGTACATATGTTTGGAATATAATTTTGAATTCAATATTGTAATAGTATGTTTTTATGCATGTAAATTTATTATATTATTATTGAGCTAATAACATTAAAATATATACATATATATATATATGATTTTGAATGCCACAAAATTTAAAAGAATATATGTGCATGCATGGTTGTGCATGAGTTTTCGTACTTATCAAAACCCTAGTGCCTAACATCTTTTGCTAAGTTATCATGGTACTGGTTGAACTAAGGATCTTTGCAAAGTAATTAGAGTGTTTCCATATGTGGCATTAGGGTTCACCATACATAATCTCTATGAACTTTACTATTGTATAGCCCTTATAGTAATATTGTATAGTGAAGCTTTAACCCTGGGGATTGGGAATAGTTACTTCTTGGATAATAGAGTTTGCTTGAAGTATCAGTATATAATCTTTTATGTTGATCAAGTAAATAGCTTATTTTAATTTCGAACTTAGTGCAAATTTTAGTTTGAGATCATGGTTTAAATTGCTATTGCTCATTTGATTGTTGTCATGTCTCTCTTGGATGAACTGACAAAAGACTTAGCTATTGGTTATTGTGTTCGAAATTGTATTAAGATGATAATATTTTAAAAGTGTTGGCTACTAATTTCATTGTGATATTGTCTCCTTTACTCTACACTGGTTTATTTATGATTATGAAACTTATATAGTCATTTTGTGATCCCATGATGTGAATCTTCCTCTTGTGATAATTTTGTTGAGGAAACTTTATGCAATGACCTTCTTGTAGTTATATTTTGAGATGGTTGGGGAACCCAAGTATTTACGTACCCTCCAGTTGAGCGTAAATGAACATTGGTGTCATAAAATCCCTTGCTATTCCTTTGTATCCCTCAAGAAGAAGTCACCTTGTAAATGGTTTTTGAGAGTGTTCTATGATATGTCTTGGTTGATCTTGTGGTTCTGTCTTGTGATCATTCTTCTTGTTTTTCTTGGTCATGGGTCTTTCCTGTCAACTCCTAGCATGGGGGGTGGGCCTTACGGTCCACGTGGTTGGGTGGAATGTGCTATGCACTCCATTGGGTCCCCAGTCTGAGTTTGAGTTGATGTTGTTGATCCAGGACTCTACCCTAGTCCTATTGTACCTTGTTCAATTATGTAACATCCTTTTATTTGATGTATCTTTTCCTCTGCATGATGCATATGGACTCCTGAAATAATGTAATGTACTCCTGAAGTAACGTATTGTACTCCTAAAATGACTGTAATGTATTATTTTACCTTTGTAAACCTTATGTGGTAGCCGTTATCTAATATTTTTTATCTGTACTATTGTATTATGGAACTATGAATTGAATTGTTATAAAATGATGTATTGTTTTCTTCGCATTTGATCATTAATGATTGTATGTTATCATTATGTAATCTCAATTTTTATTCACCTTCATTTGATTAAAGTTTAGGAATTGTAATGATAGGCTTGTGTACCCCAGAGGACGTAGATGAATTTGAAAATGTATAATTTCTTTTCATGTTAAGAATGTACATATTCATCTAGTGCAATGTTCCCCTATCAAAAATAAATAAAAAATTGTGTGGTGTTTTGTTGTCCTTTGGGGTTCGCACGGAGGGGCATTACATCTGACCACAAACAAGGATGTTTCTATGAAGCAAGGAGTCAACTATGCTTGACGAGGAGGAGGAATCCTTAACGAAACAAACTGGCACTTTGTAATGACAAATCCCATAAGAATTATTAACTAGATACTGGCAACATAATTCCAAACTAATTAAAAACTTCTTGTGGTGGAATATATATGTAGATACGAAGACTCTCTATAGGTAAATAGAAATGTTCATAGGCACTATTAAATAATTTTACATTATATTATTTATATATATAATCATCATCATATATATATATATATATATATATATATATATATATATATATATCACAATCATGTATATATTAATCTAAATAAATAAATTTATATTATATTATGTAATAAATATTTAACTTAATTATAATTTTAATCTAAATGTTATTCAAAATATAAAATTATTATTTTTGGAATCATCTATATATTGATCTAAATATTATGCAATAACTTACAATAAAATTATCAAATAATGTTAGAAATATATGTTAAACATATTTATAATTATTAATTGTAAGTTAATTATTATTAATAATTTTAATATTAATATAATTTATATTTCCTACATCCACTTTATATATTGTATTTAGACTATTCGTTTTCCTTATAATTTTTTATTGTTAAATAATTTTCTTTTGGAAATACTAGTGAAAACCATAGCAATGTTACTAATATGACTACTCTATAATAAAATTATAGCTTTGTATTACTCTCTTATACATTGAAAACATTTTTATTATATCAATCAATTTAACACCCAAAGTATTTTCAATTAATCTTTAAATTATTTAGAAATTTTTTATCTTCTAAAACTATAAATACTCTTCAATGATATAAGTAGTAATTATAGCTCAAATGAATATGATTTTAGATAAGTGATGTGAATAAAGTTCAACTATTGCATTACCGTGATATTGCAATAACATTGATAATAGTTCACAAAATTTTACTAGGATGGAAGGACAAGAAAAATATATATTTTAAAGAGCTATAGAAGAAAAAATAATAATAAGCATCAAGATTACAAATATTGAGGTATGAGATTTTTAGATTTTATTTTACTATTGAAAAATGTATAATTTGAAAAAAAATAAACAGGAAAAGAGACTCAAGGGATTAAAAAAAAATGTAGATAATAAAAGAGCAACATAGAGATATAGATACCTAAAACACAAGGTATTGTTTAAAATGCACACAATTAGATACAAAGTAGGGGATTGTTATTTGATTCATTAGAGATGTTAATACAACCAAGGTTAGAGGATCTAGTAAGAATTTTTCAACCTTACAACCAAATATAACTTTATCAATCTAAATCCTACATTTTTAATATTTCAGATTTGATTTAATACTTATATTATATTTTATAAAGAAAAAAAATAGTAGGCAATGCCAATATCTAATTGTATTTTTATTTATGTAATTGAAGTCAATGTTTGGGTCCTTAATTTTGAGAAGCTATATAATAAATTTATTATTGTGGTTTTTATTTCAAGCTTGGTTTAAATTTGGTTGAGTGTATACTTGTGTTTAGGTATTTTTATTTTTTCCAAAATATACTATTTTTTAGGAATAGTATATTATATAAAAAAGAGAGAATTTAGATAACCTATTAAAATTTCTATAAGATTATTCTCGTATATATTAATTTGACTACCCCCATATGATCAAATTCACCCTTCACATTCCTCTATCCTGCATCCTTAAACCATTAATTAAAAAAAATTATTATTTCATTAATATCACCCTACAACCTAATGTCCCCGAAGGTATTTACTAAATCAATTAAATACCTTACCCCCTTTCATCTCTAAATTAAATAAATATCCAAATTTATTTAATTTAATCACTTTAGCCCAAATGAATTAATTCAATTTTTAATTCATCCTTTTCTCTCTTCTCATGCACATCCTCCACAATCCTCTCTAATCCATATTAACTTAATTAATCTGTGATTAGGATGTGCACACCCCTAATCATTATTAGGGTCACATCCTCCATAATCTCCCACTTTCCTTTGATCTATCATTAATTCATCTAATCATGCATTTGCACAACCTTAATCACTTGCTTAGGCTAACCTAATCCCCATGACATTTATGGCATATGTCCTTAGTCAACATTCAGTAAATACTTTCTCTATTTGGAGAAGGAAACCCGTTCCCTATGTGAATTTTTAATTCACATTTATTTCCTCAATGCATTTTTAGGAATTTAAAATTCCTTCTCTCATCTCCATGAGGATTTGTGAGGAATTTTTAATTCCTCACATGTCCTCTCAAACCACATGTGGACAAGGAACTCCTTTATGAGGAGATCTTGTCCAATCCCAAGGTACTAGGTAGTACCTCCATGTCATGTCCACATCATCTTCTTTCCATATCACCTGCCACATGTCAGGATGTGAGGGACTATGAGTTCTCCACTCACCCTATCCCTTGATCTTGTCCATCTTGGCTTGATCCTGGCCCTCCATTATTTAGAGGCACTTCCCCTAAAAATGGTGGAATTTCCCCCCATTTTAAAAAATCCACTTTTGCATCCACAATCAAGAACACTTAGCAAGCATATACTTAGCATCCAAACATCCTTAATTATTGTAGCATCTGGGTATGTGTAGAATCATAATGGAAAAAATAGGCCCTTAAGTGGCAACAAAATCAAAAAAATCATATTTAGGCAACTTGACGTAAAAATTTGAATAAGTTATCTTTATTATTTTTAAAATATGTTAGAATAGAATCTGTAGCAAATTGAATGTAGTTTCTAAACTACTAGGTTTGTTTAAAAATAAATAAATCTATTTGGTGAAATTTTGAAATTTCAATGCAATAATACTTAAATTTCAGGAAAAAAATAAGAAGTAGGTGTCTGTCTGACCACCCTAACCACAATAAAATGATAATATTTTTTTATAAGATTTTAGATATAAGTGGAGGACTCATGTCCTGATGTGATGCATATTTTTTTGTAAAATTTTTCCGAGTAAATAATTAATTATGAATTTTTTATTACAACTTTTAAAAAATACAAAAAACTTGTTTGTCTGACCACCTTAACTTGATCAAAACTTCATGAAATTCATTTTTTATTTTTTTAATCCTATAGTATGTGAATCATAGAATGTGACACATGTTTTGGTTTCAAAAAATGTGATACCGTTTGAAAGCTATAGATGTTTTTCAATCAGTCTATCAATCAGGACTTTAGTCATAATTTGAATAGAAAATGAATAATAATTACTCATTAAATTCAAAGTAAAGCATAATTTATATTGGTGGAAAGTTGAGAATCTCCTTTAAAAACCCTTTCCATTTCATCAATTTTGGGTGTAAAAAAATTCGTCAGCCACATACCCATCACATTGCCACTTTTTGGCCCATCATAATCCTACACATACCCATATTTGAGCTCTCATCTTGCATCCTTCACAATACCCACAATGATCATTGCATCCATCATCATATTATCTTTAATTTGTACTAGGTTTTAAGCTAATTTTCCATCAAGAAGAACACATATCAAGCAATTAAAGGGTCAACCAATCTATCAATCTAAATAAGGTAAAATGTTCTAATCTTCTTGTCTTTGTTTTTAGATTCAACTAGGCCAATCTTGAGTGTTTTGTTTATGTTTTCTATCTTTTATTTTCATTGTTGTTTTGCATTCCTATGTTAGAATTCACTTGCACACATTTTTGGCACCCCTAGTGGGACCCACGTCATGGGTCATTTTTACTATTTATTGTTGTTTTAAATCTTGTAGGTTTAGATTTCATACGTAGGGGCGAATTTTCCCCCAAGGGGAAAATTTGCTAGATACAGAGGAAGATCTGCATTAGACACAGGTGAACACAATCCCGCCCTTTCATGAAAGGGGTAGATTTAGCTACAAATAAAATTTCTCAACACAGAGGCATATACGTGGAGAGGTACCACAATAGGCGATATTGCTAAGAACACAAGTGAATGTACACAAGTTATATAGGAAGAATCATATATGCCTCTCTACCCAACAAGCAACTATGACTTTTCCCATTCCTCCAAACAGGCGATCTTGACCTATAGACACAAGTGAATTCATCTCACATAGAGGCGAATCTGAGGTAATCTAGAACCATTAATTTTTTAGTTTGAGCTATAATTGATTTTGGTTCGAGTACTAACCAACTAACTTGTTCGTCGGTGGATGTGGTATTTTACTAACTCTTTTTGTAGCATTTTCCCATGTTTGACAAAGACCGGTAATTAAAACTACTAATTTATTAGTTGTAGGATGATCGGTTGGAGATCCATTAGTTAGCTCTATCTATTGCTTTTTTGTACTAATTTAGGTACACGTAGCTTAATTAAAGGGTCAATTAACCTTGTTTTCTATCCTTGGGAACAAGTTTTTATGTATCCACTCCCCTTGCAACTTTTAGTGATCTTGGGTGATGAGAAATCACAACTTGTTCCAGTCCAGTCCAGTCTACCTAGGAGGTGCTAGTGCATCTAAGCTCTGCCATTGCACTTCATGTGAGCTTGGGGACCACCTGAAGCATCTAGTATTTCATTCCTTTAGTAGGACCTACATGGGATTTCATCACCTGGGGGACAATTCCAACCATGTGTTACTGATGAGGTATATAAAGGGGGGAGAACTAAAGTTGTACCCCAATCCAATCACATCATGTTTAGTGAAGCATCAAAGCTAGGGTGATACCTAGATAAGACATGAAAGGTTGGTTTGAGTTTCCAACACCTCGTTGGTTCTCCCGATCCATGCTTATATGGGTTGGTGTTCATGGTTGTGCCTCACGTACCTAGCGTATATCCAGGATGTACAAGATAGCCTATATAGCCTAGATAGAGACCCATGTTTTAGCTGCGGCTTTGTGTAGTTTAGGGGATGCACACCGTACCCTGAAGTTACTCACCATGTACTCCCTTGGGTTGGGATAGAAATCCTCATGGTGGACTATGATCTAGTCTTTGAGAGAGCGTGAATGTGAGCATGTGGTGTCTATTGATGACCCTGTGCCACTGAATCGCTAGCTATCTTCCTTCACGAGAAAGGTTCATCAAGAGAATCACCCCAATATCATGAAGTATTAACCTTTTGTTGTCCTCCCAAGGTGGTGGGCCTACATCAATTTTGTAAACCCTTAACAATAATTCTAGGATTTTGTTTCCTAGCATGTCTTCTTTATGCAATACTAGTACTTATTATCAATTTAAGCCAGTCCAACCTCTATTTCTATTGTTTTTTATGTTTTCTATCCTTTTCCATAGTTTTCCCCTACCCTCAATGGTGAATTTTCTTCTCACAGAGGTGAATTTTTATTATTGACAAGTGATCCTACCCTATAAAGGGGGGTTTCCATGTCCTGGTCGACTCTAGGAAAGTTTGTTCTTGTTAGGGATGAATTTTCCTATGGGTCTCTTAGTTAGGAGACCCCACATCCACCTATTCCTCAGAATAGGTAATCTTGTCTAGCCCTTAGGTGAGTTTGTGTCCAGTCTATACCATTTGAGTCCACTCGTTCCCTAAAAATAGGCAATCCTATCACCTCCTTAGGTGAATTTATTGTCCACGGGGGTGATACCACATCTGGTCCAAGTCATCATTATCCGCTTATTCCTTGAATAGCCAATATTCCAAAATCTTGAGAAAATTCATGTCTCATCCATATTCGTACACTCCCTAGAATAGGTGAACCTGATGTCCACAAAGGTGATACCATGTCCATCCATACTATCCTCGTCTATATAGTTCAAGAATTAAGTGATCTTTCTTGTTTGATAGGTGATCCCATAATAGGCATTTCCATTAGAGTCCATACAAATCAAGATATAGGTGATCCTAATCCTTAGAAGAGATGAAATTTTCACCCCAATAGGTGATTTCAACTATGTCCGTACACCTTAGGAAAGAGGGAAGCTTGATCCTGAAATAGGTGATTTTACAAATCATGTTTGCTTTTTCCCCTTTAGTTTTCAAAATATTTAGCCGATCCTCTGTTTAAAAAGGTGATCTTGTCATACATATAGGCGATCTTGTCCTGATATAGGTGAATTTGTGTCCTGAGACCACCCGTTTCTTTTAGCTTCTGAAGAAATAGGAAAATTTGAGTCCTAGACACAGGTGAAGTTGTTTGACATAGAGGTGATTTTGTTGTCCTTAGATAAGAGATCTTGTCACCTGGAGGGGTGAATTTGCATTATATAGAGGCATATATGCCTCCCATACAAAAATCTCGATAGTTAACCCTTTCGGCCACTGAAAGCTTGTTGTCTTTCGAGTCCGTTGCTATGATCAAAATATTTTAATCACCATCTAGCCAACCATAATCATCATTTTAGTCCATCTGCACTTTTCAAAAATCATTGAAACCTTAATCGAATCATATAGGTGCATCATAGAGCATCCCTAGGTTACATATTCCTTATCATTTCATAAATCCTAGTCTCATAGACTTTATTTTAGGGGTTTTTAATCCAAGTTGGCTTAGGTTTCTAATCCTTATCATCATCATTCACAATTATTGAGGATTGTTATCCATCTTGAGTTAGTAATCATCCACAACCCAATCAATCTACTTCCATATTTAGGTAGCTTCGATGTCGTAATCATCCTTTTTGTAGTCTAATATGATCATTAGCATCAAATGTAATCTAATTAAACCCCTAAACTTGGTCTAAAGTTAATCTCATCAATCCAAACCCAATAAATCATCCAATCCAATCAACCATCCTATCTAGTAAAATTAATCTATTTGAATCCAATTCAATCCATTATCCCAATCAATCAATCAATCAATAAATCATCTCATATATTCAACTTTTTAGTTATCATTTAGGTCATTATTTAAGTGCCTCTTAGATAGTAGTGCCATCTTATCCATTTGCCAGTTTTACATTTTCATGCCCCTTACCCAATCACAAGCAAAGAAACTCATAACAGAACAATAGTCTCAAGGTGCTTAGACTCACATTCCTCAAGATAATCAACCCACCAATGGTGGCTCATCACAATCCAATACTAAAATACACACTATGTCACCTCCCGCTGATGAGAGCATAGTCAACCAACCTGAGGTCATAGTTGAAGAATACCTTAGTAATCCCACCAATGTCCAAATGACAAATCATCTCCTTAATGAGCGTGGGGACAAAATCCTTGCCACACTACTCCTAAAAGGTGTCAAGCCACCGCCAAGGCTCAATTTTTCAAAATATGTCAATATCACACCTCTCGCACCCCCAGTGTCACACGATCCTCAAAATTCATAGAAAAATTTGGGAAATTCATACATCCCTGAAGGTCCACCACAAGAGGGATATTATCAACCTGGGTTCAAAAATGTTGTACTTTATCAAGTATTACCCACTATACCACCTGCTTGGGTTCCAAATTCGATTATGGGGGCATTTCCTGATCCTAACATTCCTCAAGGTTGTGATCCTAACAATCCTCTTGGTCTTGATATGCTACAAGGTCCTCCCAATCCACTAAACCTAAATATCATGAAAGGTTCAACCCCTATACCATCCACATCACCTTTTCCATCAAATCAATCGAGTCAGCTATTATGGAGTACTAGGGGCAATTATTTCATTGTGCCACTTTTGCCTCCTAGATCTACACCTTCATGAAACTTACCACCACCTCCATTCATATCTCAACAGCTGCCTCAAGGCAATATCCCATCTTTGCATCAACCACAAGGAAATATTCAACAACCACCACAATAAACCTCATCACAACCCCATAACATACTCACATCCCATCTCAACCACCTCACCAACAACCTCTGTATAATATCCAAATTTTGTCACAATAACAATAGCCAACCCTGGATTAGTCGTAGGGTAACCCGTTAGAACCTCCCCATCAATTACAAGCTCCTCCTCATCAAAAAATATCACAATAAATCCCATCCTACCAACAACCATAGGTACCTTAGCAACCCCAAATTCTAGATCGGTCTCTCTATCAACAACCATCATCTTACCAACAACCCCCACAACACAACCACAAAAATCCCACCAAAAAATTCCTAGGAACCATGTTGCTCAATACCTATATCACCCCCAAAGCACCTATTATGTGCAGCCTACTACATCCAATAATAACCCTAGTTATTCTTACCACAATCCTCCACAATCCCAACAATATCCATCCTACACTACTCCATCACATCTACAACAAAACATCCACTACCAATCCTCCAATCCATAACAACCATTGTATGCTTCTCAACAATGTGTTGCTTACAATTATCAATCAAATCTGTATTACTCCCAACAACAACCATCATATCAGTAGTGTCCCTCCACCTCATATTACCAAGCACCTTCATCATATTAGCAAAGGGCCTCCTTTTTGTATTATCAAAATTTGCCATCATATCAACAGCCTCATGCCACTCCTCCAACCACGTATCCAAATCAGTATCAACAAACTCCTTCATATCCACCTCCACCATCATACGATCAAACCATTTTGACTCCATCTTCATGTTATCAACAATATGCTTCTAACAATCAGTCCAATCTATCCAGCCCTCCTCCATCAACACCTATCAATAAGGAGTGGGAAGAGATAAAATCCATGTTAAAAGACTTACAAGTAGGGACATGCAAAAAGTCTTTCAAATTCAAAGAGATTTTCCCCTATCTATTCAATCCCTCAATTTCACTTGTTTCTTTTCCTAAGAACTTTGAAATGCAAAAATTTGACAAGTACATAGGAACCAAGGACCTAAGAAACCATTTGTAGGAGTTCTACAAACATTTACAAGAAGTCCTACACAATGACAACTATCCCCTATGACTATTCCCTAGGAGCCTAATAGGGATAGCTTTATATTGGTTCATGTGTCTTCCAAAGAGGCCAATCTCTTCTTTTGTAGATCTTTCAGAGAAATTTGTTGTACACGTTTCCTTCAATTTGATGAAGGACATTGATACCTTAGATCTTCTAAAAAAAAAATAGCGTAAGGGAGAAACCTTTGCAAGCTACCTACAAAGGTAGTGTGCCTTGGCTAGTCAATTAAAATCATATCTTAGTGAGAAGTACATGGTGACCATCTTTGTAGAAAATGCTCATCTAGACATGGAACATAACCTTAATCTTCATTGTGTCGCCTCCTTTTCAGAGGTCATAGAAAAGGGTACTACCATTGAGAGAGCCATTATTTCCAAAGGAAAAATCAAAATCTATAACTCTGATAAGGATAAGTCATCTAGAGATAAGTCCCATTATTGGACGAAAAAAAAAATGCTTTCCATGATGGTTTTACTGATACTAAGCATGTTGAAGTAGCCAATACCTTGCAAAGGCCACAATACATTCCTCATCAACAATCGATTGCCAATGTCATATCCATACTGTAAGGTGCACCTTGTCCTCCTCAATAGTCCAACCAAAATCATTCACTCCCTCAAGAGAGTCTTTAGATGTTGTTTCCAAGAGGATCCTACAAGCGAGCTATCCTATCACCTATCCTATGACTAAACCTTTTGACGAGTCCAAACCAAACCCAACCTGGTATAGGGAAAATGAGTATTGTGACTTTCAAAAAATTAAAGGTCATTCCACTAACAAGTGTCAAGGATTTAAAATGTATATCCAAGATCTCATAGACCA
Organism: Sequoia sempervirens; assembly: GCA_007258455.2. NCBI lineage: Eukaryota > Viridiplantae > Streptophyta > Pinopsida > Cupressales > Cupressaceae > Sequoia > Sequoia sempervirens. The sequence continues at coordinate 26,647,373 of VDFB02137365.1, read as the reverse complement.
AGGAGATGTAGTAGTGGATGCTAACTAGGCCACTTCATCTAATGCTCAACTTCAAATATATCAAAATGATTTTCGCAAGCACAACCAAGGTGCCAATACCTCCAATGCCAATCCCAGGTCAAACAATAACAATAACAAATAACAACACGAATAACATTAGCTACAAGAATATACGCTATAACTATGACGTGACATTGTCATGTGCATTGGTCAAGTAGAACCACACGTGTCCATGATCTGTGTCAAGGGTAAAGATATGCAGTGTGTTGTCACAACTCGTAGTACCCACATATCTATTCCTAGTCCTTCCATGTCATCCTAGCCAAATCCTGTGAGCTCCCAATATAATATTCTTGGTCATCTTGGAAAGACTCCTATTGAAATATCCATCTTAGATTTGCTTAAGTCTTTCCCCATCCATCAAGAAACCCTAACCAAAGCTTTGCAGGATACCCACTTGCCTAATCATATAAATCCTACTCAATTCCAAGCATTAGTAGGACGTCTATCATCAACATACCAACTAATATTTAGTCAAAATGATATGTTGTCCATTGATTCAAACCATAATCATCCCCTTTACATCAAATTCCTCGTAGCCTGACATAAAATGAAAAGGGTCCTGGTAGATAATGGCTTTACCCTCAATCTATGTACACTGAAATTCATAAAACAGGTAGGGTATACCCATGCTGACTTGAATAACCAAGTTATCACCATTAAAGATTATGACAATGGAGAAAGGAATTCTGAAGGAATTATTTGTCTTTCTATTCAAGTTGGCCCTGTAGTGCAGTACACCACATGCCATGTCCTTAATTTGGACCTCCCATACAATCTCCTCCTTGGCCACCCATGGATCCATGCCATACAAGTCATTATTTCCACTTACCATCAATGCTTGAAGTTCCCATTTGATGGGATGGAAGTAACCATACCTGTTGATCCACAACCCTTTGAATATTGTCATACTTTAGAAGCTTCCTTCCCCCACACCCATTACTATCCAGGAGTTGAAGTGGGGGAACCTCAGGCATCATCCTCCAATCCATCTTCCAATCCATCATCCACCACATCTGAAACAATAATTACCAAGGTCCAAATCATAGATAAGGGTTGTGAAGAATACGAGATGAAGATGACTCTTAATGTGGAAACCATGCCACCATCTCCCCAGACATATGGCTAACCTTTTCAGTCTATGCCAAAGGAAGAAGAGAAAACAATAACACATAGTTTTAATAACATGGGCTCTAACACCTTCTAGTCCCTTAGAACATGACAAGATCAGCCAGAAGATGATATCAATCAATGGATATATAGGGAAGAATATGAGCCTTCTCCCCCTCTTATTGAGTACTTTCAAGACACTTACCCCCATGCATCCAAGTTAGCTAAAAAATACAATTATTAGGGGGGAGGTCTTGGCATAGAAGAATAAGGAAGATTGTAGCCTATTGAAACTTCTGTGTGGCCTAGAAATTTGGGCTTAGGCTATGATAAAAAGAAAAAGGGTCATGCACCATCAACTACTACCTCTAATAGTGTCAATGTGGATAATGATCCACTTGAAGAAATACCCAAGGAAGATACCATCATACTCTCTTATGATGATGTAGATCTCCCTTCCCTATTTGAATCCACATTCGTCTTTACCATTAGCTTATCCCTTTTCCATCCTAACCTCATTGATTGGGACTTATGGAGTAGCGCATGTATCGACACCTTTCCTTTCATGGACACTTATGTACATATCATGGGATTGGGGGGAGATGAACACCTTAACCATAAAAGTGAAAAGAAGAAAAATAAAAAAAGGTCATCTAGTGAAAACCTCTCTGAGGGACTTCCTAACTCGTCAAAATTCAAAATAAAGGGTGTATCCAATAGTGAAAACCTCAATGATTTGTTGGAGGATGGGGATGTTCATCTTCCCCTTGTAGGAGCTGACTTGTCTGAATGGTCTTCCATCTTGATTGAAGAGACACAAGACGTCAATTTGGGAAAAAAAGAAGACCCTAAGATCACTTATCTAGCCAAATCATTGTCAGAGAATGAACATTTTATCATGTCAACCTGTTAAAGGAAGGAATCATCAATTTTGCATGGACCTATTTAGACATGCAAGGATTAGATCCTGCACTAGTTTTACACCATTTGGATGTTCATTTAGATGCTTAACCCATTAAACAACAGATAGGAAAAATGTATCCCCAAGTGGCTTTGCTTGTCAAGAAAGAATTGGAGAAACTGTTAGAGGCTGGGTTCACAAGACCTATTGACTATTCTGACTGGATATCCCACATAGTTCCTATTGCCAAGCCATATGGGAACATCAAAATCTATACAGATTTTTGAGACCTCAATAAAGCCTATCCAAAGGATGATTTCCCTCTTCCAAACATTGAAATGTTGGTGGATCTTATAGCATGACATAAAATTCTATCCCTCGTGGATGGATTTTTTTGGCTACAACCAAATTAGAATTGCACCAAAGGATCAGCATAGAACTGATTTCACTACCCCTTAGTGAACATTTTGCTATAATGGCATGCCCTTTGGTCTCAAAAATGTGGGGGCAACATATCAATGTGTTATGACTGTAATCTTCCATGACCTCACCCATATCATAATGGAAGATTATGTCGATGACTTATTTGGGAAGTCCAAAACAAGAGAAGAGAATCCCATGATCTTAAAGAAAATCTTTGAGTGGCTAGAGCACTACAAGCTGCATCTAAATCCAAAAAAGTGTGTATTCAGCGTTACATTTGGAAAGTTGTTGGGATTCATAGTCTCCAAAAGGGGCATTGAGGTAGATTCAATAAAGGTTAAGGCCATTATGGAAATTCCCCAACCATGTAAGCTAAAGCAATTAAGGAGTCTTGAAGGAAAGCTATAGTCCATAAGATGCTTCATAACTCAACATGCTGACAAGTTTCAATCATTCACCCATCTACTACATAAAGACATCACTTTCAAGTGGGATTCAGAGTGTCAGCAACCTGGCTTTGACAAAATTAAGGAGTACTTGGCTCATCCACCTATCCTGATGCCCCCTATTCTAGGTAAACCACTTTTGTTGTATATCTCAGCTACATCTGTTGCACTAGGGGCATTACTAGCACAACATGATGAGTTCTCCAAAGAACAAGCAATCTATTACATCAGTAGGTCACTTGTCAATTATGAGATCAGCTACTCCCCTATGGAAAAAGCTTTCCTGGTAGTGGTCTTTAGTTCACAAAAGCTTCATCACTACATGCTTAGTCATCCCATAAAGATGATCTCAAAAGTTAACCCACTCAAGTACTTATTATCTAGAACTTCCTTGATCAGCTACATGGCCAAGTGGGTCATGTTATTGAGTGAATTTGACATCAAGTATGTGGACCAGAAAGTAATTAAAGGATAGGTGATAGCAGATTAGTGGGTCGATGCTCCTTTGTTCGATGCATATCCAATGTTAGTAGCTGAGTTTCCTAATGAAGGAGTCCTTATAGTCACATAAATAGATACATGTAAACTCTACTTTGATGGGTCATATGCACATAATGGAGTTCATGCAGGTGTCCTATTTCTCATTCCTCAAGGTGACTACATCCCAAATTCATTCAGATTAACCTCTCCATGCACTAACAATATTCTTGAGTATGAAGCTTTAATTACTAGCCATATAATTTCCATCCAATGGAACATCTCTCACCTTCGTGTCTTTGGTGATTCACAACTCATTATCAAGCTGGTCAATGATGAGTTTCAAACAAAAGATGATAAGATTTTACCATATAAATTTATGGTGGATGACTTTAAGAAGTATTTCACCTACATCCAATTCAAGCAGATTCCTAGAGTCCAGAACAAAGCAATAGATGTAATGGATACAATAGTTCTCTCATCGACATGTTGAAAGATCAAATGGACTATGAGTTTCTAGTTGAACAACTCTTAATCCTGACATATAATGTCCCTAATAGTGAGACAGTGTGTGATATCGTAGGTCCCGATTCACCTTGGTACCATGATATTTATGCCTACCTCTAAGACAATATCCTACCATTTGACCTCACCAGTAATCAATGTAAATCATTTGTCCAAAAAACTTCCCGCTATACCATTGTAGGAGATACACTTGATTGAAGAGGGTATGATGGCACCCTTCTTCGATGCCTCAATGAATCATAAGCCCACACTACATTAAATGAGGTACATAGTGGTGATTGTGGGTCCCACTCCAATGACATGTCCTTAGCAAAAAGGATTCTCAAAGTTGGTTATTATTAGCCTACTATGGAGCATGACTCTTGTGAGTTTGTGAAGAAATGTCTACCTTGTTAACATGTAGATTTAATCCATGCTCCTACACAAGACCTATAGCCCATCACATCATCATGGCATTTTTCTCAATGGGGTTTTGACTTGATTAGCAAGACTTATCCTCCATCATCTGAGGACCACACCTTCATCATCATAGCCACTAAATACTTTACAAAGTGGGTGGAAGCAATTCTTCTCTCTCAAATCATGGGTATTCAGATATCAAAATTCATCCTTTTCCATATTCTCTACAGATATGGAATCCCCTCCACCATCATCACCGACAATGGAAAGCCCTTCAAACATCAATTTATGAAACACCTTTGTGAGACATACCATATCCAACATTGTTGGTCCATGCCTTATTACCCACAAGGTAATGGTCAAGTGGAGGCAACCAATAAGACTCTCCTCAAAATCTTCAAGAAGGTGGTTAATACTACTGGTCGAGATTGACACCTTCATCTCCATCCTGCCATTTGGGCCTACCTTACATCCATCCACACTCCCACTGGTGCCACCCCATACTCTCTTGTATATGTTGTCGACGTAATCTTGTCGATCAAAGTCAAGATACCATCACTTAGAATACCTCTACAAAATCTCATTAGTGATGAAGATACTTAGGTTGCACGCTTAAGTCAGCTTGAACTCCTGGATGAAAAGGACATCAAGGCCTACAATCACCTTCAAGAATATCAACATCATCTTAGGAGGAGCCACAAAAAAAAGGTTTGTCCTCATCACTTCAATGTTGTCAACTTGGTCCTAAAAGAAAACCATCGCACCCAACAAGATAGAGAAAAGAAAGGAAATTTTGAGCTAAATTGGTTAGGTCCCTATGTTGTCACAACAAAATACGGTTCTGGGGCATATAGGCTTGGAACACCTAAAGGAGATCCCTTGGAGGATCCTATCAACATCATACATTCTAAGAGGTTTTATACCTAATTCAGTTGGGTTATCCTACCTAGAAAAATCCAAAGAAAGTTAAGAAATAGAGGAAAATACAAAAAAATCAAAAAAGGTAAAAAAAAAAAAGTAAAGAGAAATAATTCATCCTATGGTGAAAACCACCCTTGGTGGCACCTTGGATAAGTACATTTGGTGAAAACCTAGAAATAGGTTCCATTCATAGAGGGCTTAGTCGTTATCTACCTTGCGTCTTAGTTACTTTATGCTTACATCCGTTCTATCCATATATCCCATCCTCACATCCTATTGATCCCATCCTTCCATTGGCATACTATCATCAGTCACTTGGTATATTTTGGTTGAGCATTGGATGATTTATATCGACTATCTGAAATCTCGAGCTTTTATCCTAAATCTAAGCTTTTTGTCCCTTGCGTGTTGGTGTTGTTTGTCTATCTTTTGTCCTCATCTAGGTTCTTCCATCTTGTCAATAATCATTAGGTCCTATCCTATCCTTGGTCCATTTTTTTGAACTATGTTGCCCCTATGCTTTCACATAGGCAAGGTCAATCATTTGATCAGCCCCCAAAGCATTTTGTTTGTCTAGTTTTCATCATCCATTGAGGTCTCCATTGTCCTCTTTTCACTTTTATATGTGTTCAGTCGTCAGTCTTTTATTGAACTATGAGGGCTTTGCACTTTTATGTAGGAAAGCATAATCTTTGATCAACCCCCAAGCCCCTAGGTCTTTATGGTGTGTCTTGTTTCTGTGTCGTGTCATCAGGTGTGTCCCTACCTAGCTGGTTCCTAAAAAAAAAATCCACTAGTATCTTGATGTCTAATTAGTTTTGAGTATCCTGAGTCATTTTGATCATCCAATCTATCATCCATCTTTGTTCTTAATAGGATGTATCCTTCCTAATCAGATTACATCAATCCCATCCACCCTTTTGATCCTATGGAAAAGGAAATTTGAAATTTATGGTGATCTTTTGATGCTTTTCACTTTTGTTTATCATTTTAGCTTCCTATTATACTTTGTCAGGATCACCATGATGCATCATATCATGGTGTATTTTGGCTGGTAGACACAGGGGCATCTTGATCTTTTGTTTGTTTCTATCTTCTTGGTTGTCCTACGTATTACCCACCAAGATCATTGTGGTCTTATGTTATGTTGGGGCATCCTTTTGTTCTTGTGGTTGTCCCAATACCTAGCCTAACCAATGCCCTTGCAACTTTGGGTTGTTAGGATATCCTCCTTCTTTGATGTTTTTTTCTTACACATTTTACATTAATCCACCTTGGTTCCTCATACAAGGGTGTATCGTGTCTTATGCTATAGTAAAATCAGCGCTCCTAAAATGAAAAAATGGCATTAGAATTGCATTTCATTTATCATCCCATTGCATTGAATTTTCCCCATCCTATTCCTCCCCTAACCTATGGTTAGTGATTTTGGTTGTTCAAATATTCCCCATCTACCCATCCTTCTTCTCAAGATTCCTATGGTTTTTGACAGGTGCAATATCAAACCCATTATCATCTATATTTTTATGTGATGCATTTCCACACTTATCATTATTCATCTAGGTTCATTTTCATCTCATTTCATCTCATTTGCATTATCATTTTCATATTCATTTTAAGTTGTTTAGATTAACCTAGATTGGTTATTCTAAGCATATTAACTTCATTTCCATCTCATTTCATTGCATTATCATTTTCATTATCATCTTAAGTTGTTTAGATTAATATAAATTTGTTATTCTAAGCATCTTAAGTTTATCCCATTTCATTATCATTTCATTGCATTAACATGTTAGTTCCTTTTACCATATACATTGCATTGCACTACATTTATCCTTATCATAATTGCACATTCATGTATGTTACACATTTTTCATTAATTGCATCACATTACATTTTCATGTCACAATCAAATCATAATAATATTCCTAGAAAGTTTTCCCGTTCAAATTAAAAAGGAAATTAATTATACAGTGTGCAACATAAATATCGATGCAAAATCACATTTGTTGAATCAACCACAAGGATTCCTAAACATATCCATTGCAGGAATAAGTTTTTTGTCTACACATATTCATGACATCTTGCATCACAAATCATTAGTATCATATCCATAGCATATAAAATCATAAAAAATTCATCACATCTTGCATCACAAAGTGTTAGACATAATTCATATAATCCATATTATTCACATAAGAATAAACCATAATCATCATAACCATATCTCATAATCATCAACATACACATGTGCATAATAAACATCCATGTCATCACATAATAACAATATAGTCTCAGGTATGTCCATCGCATATAATATACATATATATATATATGAAAAAATATCCCATGTCCATCATATCCATCATAGCCCATAATAAATGATCATGAAAGTCCATAACAAGTCTATAATAGGGTATGTGCAGGATCATGATTGACCAAAAAGTGGCGATACGATGGCTATGTGTAGGGCATGTGGCTGATGACTATTTTTTACCGAAAAGTGATGAAACGGAAAGGGTTTTTAAAGGAGATTCTCAGCTTTCCACCAATATAAATTATGTTTTACTTTGAATTTAATAAATAATTATTATTCATTTTCTATTTGAATTACGACTGAAGTCCTAATTGATAAGTTGATTGAAAAACATCTATATCTTTCAAACGGTATCATTTTTGAATCTAAAACATGCATCACATTCTATGCTTCACATAGTATAGGAAAAGAAAAAAATAAATTTCATGAAATTTTGACAAAGTTAAGGTGGTTAGACATATGAGTTTTTATATTTTTAAAAGTTGTAAAAAAAAATTCATAATTAATTATTTACTTGGAAAAAAATTACAAAAAAAGATGCATCACATTGGGACATGATTCCTCTACTTATATCTAAAATCTTATAAAAAAGTATTATCACTTTATTGTGATTAGGGTGGTCAGGTAGACACCTACTTATTTTTTCCCTGAAATTTAAGTATTATTGCATTGAAATTTCAAATTTTCACCAAATATATATATTTTTTTGAAAATAAACCTAGTAGTTTAGAAACTACATTCAATTTGCTATAGATACTATTCTTACATTTGTCTGAAATAATATAAATAACTTATTCAATTTTTCACATCAAGTTGCCTAACTCTTATTTTTATGAATTTTTCACCACTTAAGGGCCTATTTTTCCCATGGTGATCCTACACATACCCAACAACATAATAAAAATTCCATCATTATGTCCATCAAAACCCATCAAATAAGATACAAGTACAAAAATCTGATCTAGTGCAGAGACTACATCTCCCAAATGAATAAAGAATAAAGAATGAAGGAATCAATGAATCAAATAATCCATATCCAATCTATACGAAGGATTTTGTAGTCTTTGTCTCTATATGCTGCTCATTCACTCTGGACTTGTTAAAACCTTGTATCATGTATCCTCTCTCCTGTCTACCTGGAGCTTCCTGCATCTGACCTCTAGGGGGAGTCTAGCACCAAACCTCTACCTCAAGGGGGTCTTGTAGAAACTGGTGTATCCCCATGTATGTGTCACCTCTGAGTGGGATGGTGCTGGCATCTATGGGACTGATCTAACATATGGTGATACCCTCCATGTTGGATCTGGGATGGCCTGATAATATGCAAACATGTAGTAACCGACCTTTATCTTAGCATCTACCACCTCTGCCGCTTGTGCTCTCACTAGGTCTTGCTCAATCTGATACCTATCTGATAGCCCATTGATATGCCTCTTCTCCTGTTCCCAATCATCTTGGGCTAGCCTCATCTAATCTACCTATTCCTACAACTGAGACATTTGTTGTATTGTTGTGTCTCTCTCTCCCTGCAGGGCATGTACCTGTGCCTCCACTGCCTTTTTCTCTCTCCAACAGTCCCCTTGCATCCCCCATAATCATCTTGGAACACTCTGTTCTATCTTGGAGCTCATCTCTCTCCCTCCTAATCTCCTTCAACCCCCTCTGTAGCTCTGACACTTGCCTCCTTAGATCATCCCTCTCTATGTTAGCCTCCTACACCCTCTACACTACCTCATCTGCCAAGGCCCCATAATCCATGTCTCCCTCCCTCTATAGGGTCAATAATCAGTCTACCTCCCTTTGTAGCCTATCCCTATCAGCCTCTAACTCTCTTAGTCTGTGCTCTACAATTCCTAGCTTGGACAAGGCTCCTGTCAGCAACACTATGGGATCCTCGGGTGGAGGTGGCACATAGGGTACTATCGCTCAGGGATGCACCTCTAGGGAATCCTCCTTGATGTCCATGACCTATTCATCTCCCTCCACCTACTGTATCTCCACACCTCCATCCCCTCCTCTCCATTTTTGATCGCCTCTTCTCCTCCTCCTTTATTGCCTAGCGAGCCTCCTCTCATCGTTGGATCCATATCTCAGTGCCCCTACAATCAACTATATTGTAGTGATCCGCCTTGGTCTCCCCTCTTCCCACCATACTGAGTATTGTACAGTGGTGCTAGCATCTATTGGCCCTCCTCTCCATAGGTACTATGTCAATGGTACTATATCCAAAATCTGTCATGTGTAATATTACATAATCAACTCTCCCCATATCACTGTTGGCTCCCTGGTGATCCATTGAAACATCCACGGTCCTGCAGGAATATCCTATTGTAGCCCAAATTACCTAGTAACCCTACTAGGTCTATGTAGCTCCATAATATATGGATCCCGACCTATCAAATAGTGGTTTGTACTGCCTCCATCTCTTTTCATCATCCCTCCACCCCTAAAATTGTCGTGCCATGTAGGGTCTCCATATGACATCCTCTAACCTTAGGCTATCTAGTCTACACCACCATCCCTCCAAATTATCCACTTCCTGATAATGAATCCTAAAGCCATAATCTATCCCCCACTAGTAGGCCAAAAGAAATGTCTCATCCCTCACATAAGTGATAAGAATAGCCAACCTCATGATGCTAATATGCTCCCAGACCCACACCTGAAGTAGTGTCACATGGGTGATGCTAAGTGCATGACTATAACAAATGACATGCATATCCTAGTATAGCTGAGAGAATAAGCATGCTCCCCATGTGAACTCCCCCTCTCTCCTCTCCATAATGTGTCTGACAACCTCAATCACTTTGAGGCTGTAGAAGCATCCACTCTTATCTGGTAGAAAAATCTTACTGATCAACCCACATAGGTACAATGGAAGAGATGGTACATGTAATCCCAAGAAAGCATCAAGATCTTACTCCCTCCCCTGGATAGGTAGCTCCACTAGTCTAAACACAACCTGTAGGCTCCTCTCCAACAATCGGCTCCAATTCCAACTAATCAAGTTCCCTCAGATGGGAAATCACAAAATCCTCCACATGTCCTCTCGCATCAGTGTCATATCCCCTGTTGGGAGATGGAAGGTGGATGTATCTAAGATCCATCACTCCATTAGCACTGTCAGTAATCCCTGGTGTGCTTGAATGTTGGAATACCCCAACACATGTAGTAATCTCGCCTGTACTAGTGATTCGTGGTCATGGGAATTCATCACCCTACATGTCACCACCAACACTGTTAAATGTCTCTCCCACATCCTTAATGATTTAAATTTTTGCATCCATGTAGAACAATGTGTCAGCTTTTCTAACATTTCATTCCTCTTTCTTGTCATTTTCATCCCTAACCTGGTTTGGTTAATTCACCTCTATGTAGGGAAAGTTCACCCATTTCCCTTTCACACACATTCACCTATCTAGCTAGCGTGCTCATCCCTCTATTTTTCTTTCATGAATTCGCTTGTTTTCCTAGTCAATTTGCCTCTTTCTTGTCTAGGAGAAAATCCACTCAAAGGCGAAGTCACACTCACCTTTTCCCCTAAGGGGTGATTTCACATATGCCCTTGTGTCTTTTCCTCCCTAACTAATGAATTCACATTCACCTATTTTCCTTTTTGGTGACATCATGTTCACCTTTTCCCAGTTTTGGTGAGTACGCGTTCGCCTATCTCAATGTGCTCATGCCCCTATGTTGTGCAATCCTACCCTTTTTGGGGAGAGGCAATTTAGCAATCATCACTCCCCTAGTGTACCCGCCATTACGCAGCACATGTCTTCCCTTTTCCTCGCTGGCCCTCTTGGACAGGCGAATTTTCCTTTTAGACGGGAAAATTTGTCCATCCATGGTGAATCCGTGCCCTAAATCTACCCAACCCCAAATTCTAAATGTGCACACAAAATTACATCAAAATCACCAAGTAGGATTCCAAACCTACTTGGCACGATACTGCTCGATAGTAGTAAAACTCACGCATCTCCTCACCTCGGTGGATCAACTCATCGTCCACAACTGCCTCATCACTACTTGACCCATCAACCATCCTCGTCACTTGCTTCGTCTCTTTCTTTTGTCTAGTCAGCACCAAGTTTTCAAATGAGAATAAGGTGAATAGTAATTTTTCAAATTTACTATTTATAATTTTCACTTTTTGTGCATATCTATCCTTTTAATTTTTGGGTAATTTTTACCCTTTAATTAACCTTTTATTAATTCATTCACCCCTTTTCTTCTGCAAGCCACCATTTGCACCCCGTCTATTCATTTTCCTCTATTCAAAATCCATTCTTCATGGATTTTTTATGCTCTATTACGTGATACCTTTCATTTCTCCACATCGAGAAGTCACTTGGGGCCCCTTTTCTTCCCCATCTACCCTCTCTAAAGGGGCCATACCCTACCATTTTTCTCCATTATTCCATCCTGGCCACTTCCCTATGACACTGGGGTATCATCTAACATATTTTTATTTTATCGAGTTGTGTGTGTTTTATTTTTCTTTGAAACACTATTATTCTAATAGTATTTTAAAGAGGGGAAAAATTTAAACACCTAAATTTGACCTCCCCCATATGGTCAAATTCACCCTTCATATTCCTCTATCCTACATCCTTAAACCATTTATTAAATAATTTATTATTTGATTAATATCTCCCTATAGCCTAATGTCCCCTAAGGTATTTAATAAATCAATTAAATACCTTAACCCCTTTCATCTCTAAATTAAATAAATATCCCAATTTGTTTTAGTCACTTTAGCCCAAATGAATTAAATCAATTTTTAATTCATCCTTTCCTCTCTCCTCATGTCACATCCTCCATAATCTTCTCTAATCCAGATTAACTTAATTAATTTGTGATTAGGATGTGCACACTGCTAATCATTATTAGGGTCACATCCTCCATAATCTACCACTTGCCTCTAATCTATCATTAATTCATCTAATCATGCATTTGCACAACCTTAATTACTTGCTTATGCCAACCTAATCCCCATACCATTTATGGCATATGTCCTTAGTCAACATTCAGTAAATATTTTCTCTATTTGGAGAAGGAAACCCCTTATGTGAATTTTTAATTCACATTTATTTCCTCAATTCATTTTTAGGAATTTAAAATTCTTTCTCCCATCCCCATGAGGATTTGTGAGGAATTTTTTATTTGTCACATGTCCTCTAAAACTACATGTGGACAAGGACCTCCTTTATGAGGAGATCTTTTCCAATCTCAAGTTACTATGTAGTACCTCCATGTCATGTCCACATCATCTTCCTCTTTCCATCTCACCTACCAAATATCAGGATGTGAGGGCTTGTGAGTTCTCAACTCGCCCTATCCCTTGATCTTGTCCATCTTGGCTTGATCTTGGCCCTCCATTGTTTAGCGATACTTCCCCTAAAAATTGTGGAATTTCCCCCATTTTAAAAAATCCACTTTTGCATCCACAATCAAGCACACTTAGCAAGCATACACTTATCATCCAAAAATCCTCCATTGTTGTAGCATATTTTTGATCTCATCTTGCATCCTTCATAATAACCACAATCAAAATTACATCCATCATCATCTTAGCTTCATTTTGCACCAGGTTTTAAGCTATTTTTCCATCAAGGAGCACACATATCAAGCAATCAAAGGGCCAACCAATGTATCAATCTACACAAGGTAAAAGGTTATAATCTTCATGTGTTTTTGTTTAGATTCAACTAGGGCAATCTTGAGTGTTTTGTTTGTGTTTTCTATCTTGCATTTATGTTGTTGTTTTGCATTCCTAGGTTAGAATTCACTTGAACACATATATAAATTTAGTTTATATGTGTTTTTTAAAGTAAGTTATGTTTTAATATTTGAAAGATAATTTTGAAAAGTAATAGTTATAAAAAATTGCTTGACAAACAAAATTGACCATCAAATTTAGGTTTTACTTTCTAGTACTTTTCAAAAAAAATAGTATAGATTTATTTGTGTAAAAAATATAATTGTACTACCCAAATAAATCTAAGTTAATTAACTAAGAGTATATTTTTATCCATTAAGAAGATATGCAAATCATAAAAAAAATTCCCAACATATGACATGGTAGATGTTAACAATTACTTTAAGCATCATGTAAAAATCACATGAGCCAAACGAAATTCCTTGATTTTCTTCTAAAATGAATAAAAGTTCATAATAGAATGAGCCAATTTTCCACATATAAAATAGTGATCTAAATTAGAATTACACTACACAAATTATGTATTTGTCTTAAATCCACAAGCTACTCTGTTTAAGCTTCAATTCAAAATGGATTTAAGTACTCAACAAATAATTCATTAGACTAAACTATAGTAAATTATAATTGTAATACCCCTCCTGTTACTGTTTAGATTTGTTTTTCTATGTTTTGATTTGGTTCTTTGATACTGTGATGAGACTGTTATTGTTTGGATTGGTTAGTAGACCTTGTTGTTTATGCCTATACATTTGAGGACATGGTTATTGATATGATATTGTGGTTGGTGATATTAGTTTGATTTCAGTAACATTGCGATGCATTAATTTAGTAAATTATGTTATGATATGATTTGTTAGTTTAGAAATGATTAATTTATCGGTTATATTATATTATTTGGATAGATGTGATGAAGGACAATGTAGCACCACTCATTCGCGGGTGCTCTACTACGCTGTGATTCCTTCTCACAATATAATGCTTTGATTTTGTATATGTATGCACATGTACACGACTTCGTTTGTATGTAGGGATTGCAGGTACATAGTCTCGATTCCACCTGCTTTGGCAGGACAGGGTGAGCACCAATAACCCAATGACATAATGTTGAAACAAAGATGACTTGGAAGTCATCCCATCCCATGATGTCAGACCGTCTTGTTTGATTGGTATTGTACATTTTTTTAGTTGTCGTTATTGTGGTTTGTGGTTGTGTTATGTCGTATTTTATTAATGTTGGTATTTTATAAGCTGTGATTTATTTTATTTAAATGATGGAAATGATTGTTTATTTTAATGTTAGATTAAATTGTTTTTAAATTTTTAAATGTTTTATTTATTTTTAAAAGTCGTGAGTTTATTAAATGATAATTAAAATATTAAATTATGTTTTATTATTTTAATTAATTATCTTGTTGAGGATAATTGTTAGAATAAATTATTTAAATTAATTAAATAATGTGCTTTGCAAGTAAAGTTGCAAAAATAGAAATTAAAACAAAAATTATTGAAAATAAAAAAAATATATAAATAAATAAAAGAATGAAAAAGTTGTGAGAACGAATGAGAACTCAAATCTAACTGAAAAGCTTGCTTTCAAAGATATAATTTCTTTTATTGATGATTTTTAGAGTTTTTGGAATGGAATGGTATTATCTTTAATTTAATTGAAATTTTTGGGAGTTTTTGGGACACACAGAGGATTATTGAGACATAAGTTGCACAAGTTAATGGTTATGTATTTTTGAATCTTCTAGAGTTTGGGAAAAAGATAATTTCATTCTTTTGCTTGCTATATTTTGAGGAGAGTTTTAGAAAGGGATTGTCAATCTTTTGCTGGTGTTATTCTGGAGAGTCTTCTGAACAAGGATTGGATTTGAATTTGGGCACGAAATTCTAGAGAGGCTTTTGAAGAAGGAAGGAAAAGTTGTTCGAAGAGACTGGTAGAATCAAGCAAGCCTTGCCAAAATTCCATCGCGTAGGACTCCAGGTTCCTCTTGTTTCTCTTTTAATTCTCTGATTCAAAGGAAAATAAATAAACAATTGAATAAATAAGTTGGATCATTTCATAGAAAATAAGATTTTGTTAGAAAATTAATGTTACTTGAAAACAAATCAACATGAGGATATTATTGTGATTTGTGAATATAATCTATAGTTTCTCTGCCTATGTTGATATGGGTAAAATTGTTCTTGCATTAATGAATCATATATCCGTATCATTGGCTAATTATAATTTTGAAAACAAAGAAATTTATCTTCTATTGTTATCACAGAAAAATTTATACCCAGATTGTCTTATTGTAATATATATATTGATATATATATATACATATATATAATAATATTTATATAAATTTACTCATTTTATATTTTTGATTGTATCGGTCAAATCAAAGAGTGGTACACAGGTCGAAATGGCAACCGTATCTATGCACGCCATACCTCTAGCATTTATTCTAAGTTAAAAATTATATATATATAATGGAACGAAATCTTTGTTTTTTTTTTTACAAAAAAAAATCTTTTAAAAGTAAATTTTTTGGAGTTGGGAGGGATAGTGATGGGCCGTACCCCCCAACCCCCCCTCTATGCATTCCCTGGGTATTGCGCATAGCAGTCATAATGACTGCTACGTGCAACAGTTAGTATGACTGCTATACGCAGTACTTTGAAAGGCTAATGGCCTTTTCCATTATATTTATGAGAGTTTATATATATATATATATATTTATTTTGGTGTATATATATTTATTTTATTAAATATTATAATTATAATTTATTTTATTTAAAATGTAATTGTAATTATTTTATTTAAATTTATTTTTATTTTAAAATGTAATTTAT
Organism: Sequoia sempervirens; assembly: GCA_007258455.2. Classification (NCBI taxonomy): domain Eukaryota; kingdom Viridiplantae; phylum Streptophyta; class Pinopsida; order Cupressales; family Cupressaceae; genus Sequoia; species Sequoia sempervirens. Next base: position 26,631,231 of record VDFB02137365.1, on the reverse strand, counting down.
GTATTTTATTTCAAAAGGTTAAATAATGTTATATATACATATATATAGGACATTATTTTAAATAATTTTAAACAGAAAATTTTCCTTAATTCGTTGTTTGTGGATTATATCGAAAAAATTACATTTCGTTATATTTGATGATTGGAATCTAATATTCTTTTTGTAATGATCAGTCATTTGGTGAAATTAATTATTTAATTGGGAATGGAATTAAATTTAATAGTGCAAACTTGCAAAATATATTTTGAGTTTTCTTTTATGTTATGTTATTGTTTAGTGTTGTCCATATGGGAACCCTGTTGTCTTGCTTTCTAGAGGCATGTTTAAATCTTGAATGTTATCCTCATCTTGATTACACTTTTGGAGTTGAAACTTATTGGTTTGATGATGGAAGGGTTGTATGGGTTGTTGAATTTGGTTATGAATTATCGCGAGATGAGTTATGCCTCACGTGGCTTGGTTTTGAATTATGTGCTTTATCTGTTAAGTACAACCCTTGCCTGGATTTTTTTTATGTTAGGGGTCTTAGGGAGAGTGGCTTTTCATGGGGGGGTCGGCACCTCAGTTGGAGGAAGGTCTAGGAGATCCCATGAGAGCTATGCGATGACACTCTCCACTAGACACCTATTCGCTTTGTTGCTTATTGCCTCTGGAAATGTGTTTTGGAAGTTGTATGCTCAATGTGTTTCAGATTCTTTTGAGAATGATTTATGAATGTTCTTTGGACTTGTTTAATTGTCATTTCTTTTATTAATTGTGTTGAGTTTCTTATCTTTATCTTATTTCTTGACTCGTGAATGTTGTGGTCTATGTCATTGTAACCTTGAGTTGTAATTGTATTCGTACTATGTTGTTCATGGAGTCGGTTTGACAATCATGGTCAATTTAACTTCCTTCTCACCTCTGAGCATGGGGAGTGAGTTATTCATAATTCACATGGTAGGGTGGAACGTGATCCACACCTGTTGGGTTCCCCATTAGCATTCTTTGTTTGCAGCATTCCTTCAGTGGGAGTTTGTTCCAGTGAATCATTTGTAATTCAAATATTATTGTACTTTGTATCATCCCACATGCTTGCGAATTGTATTGTAATTCATTCATCAAATCATGTAATGTATTGTATAACTGTTGACATAATAGTTAGGGACTTTTGTAACATTATTGTGAGAGATTTTGTAAAATCATGTAGTGATACTTTCACTCTTGGTTTATTGATGTACTCTTATTAATGGTTATTATAATGTTAATGGATATGTTATTTATCATTATCTTTTACTTTTTGTTATTAGTTGTTTTGGCGAAGTAACCTCACGTGCCCCAAATAATGTAACGTTAAGTTGTTAATGTGCAATGTAAATGTAATTAATATGTAAATGTAATTAATGTTTGGATGCATGTTTACTTTATGTTATTTAAAAAAAAAATTTATTTGCAATGTTTGTTCTCTGGGGTTTGCACGGTGGGCATTACAATAATGATTATTCAAAAAAGTGTTGACCATAGTCCTTCATCATAATATCATCAACATTTATAAATTACATGAGTTAGTTATAAAGTTAATTTGTAAATTAAAGAGTCAAAATTCATTGAGGTTCATTTTGTAATTTATTTACCATCTCCATTTTGCATTGCATTAATTATTGTTTTTCTCTAGTCAAGATCAATAGAGTAGGATAATATATGTTATCAAGTGCTTTTTTGATCATCTAAAGCTGCAATAACATGCACATTTAAAACAAATATTTATATAAAATTAATTTACAAATTAAAGACTCATGATTGATTGAATTTAATTTCTTAATTTATTTACCATCTACAATTTTTCATTGCATCCATTATTGTTGTTGTTTGATTGATATTAAAAGAATAGGATAGCATACATTGAGTATTTTGTTGATAATCTATTAAAGCTACAATAACATGCACATTTACCACATAAACTTAAATATAATTAATTTACAAATTAAAGAATCAAAATTTATTGATAATAATTTCTTAATTTATATACCATCTCTAGTTTGTATTACATTCATTTTTGTTTCTTTTTTATTAAGATCAATATAAAAGGATAACATACATTATTGAGTATTTTTTGATCATCTACAATTGTAATAGCATGCACATTTAACACATCAAATTAGATAAAGTTTTCAAGTGTAATATTACATTATGTAATTAATCTAAAATATACTAACATTCTTAATTACCTAGAACATTGTGTTGAAATTTCTAAGTAGGGGTAACATTGAGCATTGATGGTTGAGTTCCACATATTATATTTGTTATTTATTTGATTAAGTATAGAAAGATTGTTAGAAATAGGAATTGAGTAATTTTATATGAAATAAATGAAAATATAGGATTTAAATTTTTACCATCTACAAGTCATAATTTATTTGTTATTGGTTTGTTTAAATCAATAAAGAAAGGTAATCAACATCGTTGAATATTTTCTTGATCATCCAAACTATAATGATATATTCTTAACATATGAAATAAGAGAAATAATTATTTATATGCAAATTACTAAAATAATTTTTAGTAAATGTACTTACTTTGTTGTTGCACTATAATAACCCTTTCTTCATATAATGTTATGTCTAAATGATTGAAGACTTTTGTCTTCTTTTGATTTCTACATCTTGTAGAGGGGAATTGGCATTCATCATACTCAACTCTTTCATTCAAGTCTTGAAAAATGGCACTTCCTCTTTAATGAATAGAATGATGTTTGTAATTTTTATTTTATTAAATCATTTTGGCATTCATCCAAAAAGAATATTCTTTGAGCCAAGAATTGATGTGAATTTGGAATAGGAAGGAGACGCATGGAGATCCTTTTTAAATCTTTCAACACATTGATTAAAAATAAGTATTTCATTTGCTTTGGTTGGTAAATTTTAGAGTACTGGATTTAAATAATAAATAGAATTTTACAAGTTATCATTGGAATCATCAAATAATTTCTTGCAATCTATAATCAAAATAACAATTCTTAAGTTAGAAAAAATTAAAAAAAAGTTAATATTTTGTTAAATAATTGTCGCTATTTTCTGGGGTTTTGGACTTCACTTATCCAAACCACAACCACCTCTTGGTCTTCTAATATAATAGAAATATTCATGTAAACTAAAATAAAAATTAATTAATTTTAAGAACCATAAGAGCCAACAAATATTTTATTATAAAGACCATATGAAAATTAGCAGTAATATTAATTTCATGATTAAAATTTCCTCTAACATTATCATCATCAACAATAAAAAATGGAGTAACACCTTCTACAATATAGTAATATTACTTTAGTTAGTTTTGAGAAAAATATAATAATTATTAAAAATATTAATATTAAAATTAATTCTCTTTTAACACTTACCAAGGACTTCACCTTTCTCATTTTTTGTTTCTCTTTAGGCGATATAATTTTTTTACACATTCTTGCATGTGTTTTCCCTCTTTGCCCACTAACAGTCACACACATGTAAATTTGGTCCAAATTTTGTAACAAATACCATTTTTTTTTTTAAATTTTGACTTCTTGTCTTATATGTGTTAGAGAGGAGATCATATGGATAACAATTTATATTGGGTATTATTTTTTACCTCTCGAATGTAGTTATGTAATATCTTTCCTTCTTGAAGTTAGTTAAAAAACTAGATAATTACAAATATGTTTTATTTTTGTAAAATGACTCTAATCTCTGAAGAAGTGTATGAATAAGTCAATCGAGTCTCCTTGTGTATTTCTTAGCATAATCACTTAAATAATGAATCTTGATGTGGAAATGGTATGACTTTATAAAAGCATTAGTTTCTTAAGTTGCTTGACAAAAAATTCAAAGGTTCTTCCCACATTTCTATACAAAAAAACATGATGATCTCTTAGCATACACATTTAATAAATTAAATGATGTAAATGAATAAAAATCATAATGAAGAATTTGAAAAACTTACCAATATGATCATCATCATAACACCAAGTTTCTTGAAAATAATAAATGAATTTCTTCTCTTCCTTGAATTCCTCCATGAATTTTTTACTAGATGATTAGTGATGTCTTCATTTTCAATCATTACATACATTATCTTACATGATCTATGAAAGATATTTGTTCTATTTGTAACAAAATATATTCATCATGTTATAAAACATTATAAACAACTAAATGTATACATAATTAAAATTTATTTTTACATTGTCACAAAAACTTTTAAAAAAAGAATTAATACTATTTTTAATTTTTAATAAATAAGAACAAATACTTGGGACATGAAAAAATTTGGAGGGAGTGGAGAATATTTCTTCAAATTCCTTCATTTGAAGATATTTCCTTAAACAAAGGTCCTATGATTGAAGGTCATTATGCAAAAACCTTTGATCGAAGGTGTAGCTTCGATTGACAGTGTACCTTTGATCCAAGGCTCTTGTTAATTTCAAGAAAAAAGTTAAAATAATACCTTTGAGGGAAGATACCTTCGCTCAAAGGTATTATTTTAATGTTTTTCTAATACCTATATGAACCGAAAACTTCATTTTGTCAATTCATTGTAGCAAACAAATTTTATCATAGTATTCTAAACCATGTTAGTGGAGGGTCGTCACCATTGCTGTGAGCGAAGGTAGGAAATGAGTGTTCAAGTGAAGGTGTATTAGAGCTAAGGAAAGCATAGAAAACCACCATTTTCATGGTCTTGAGCTATTTTTTATTCAAGAAAATTTAAATTCAGCCTAAAAATGTAAACCCTATCTACCACCATTTCCATGGTCTTGAGCTACTTGCTATTCAAGCACATTTATATCGAACCTAAAAATGCAATCCCTAATTTAGCAGATTAAGGAGATTAAAATGGTGAAAATTTAAAATTGAAACCCTAATATAGATTCAAGATGTGAAGGCATTAGATTAGTTATGTTGCATTCTCTAATTAACAAACTGAATATGAATCATAATAACTATATCCATACCATTTTAATAACATCTCCATACTATTCAATTTAAACCCTAATATGTTCCACATGCCCTAGTTAACAAATTTAATATGAATTGAAGGCACCGAGAGGAAATAATTTGAAATCCTCTCTGGAGGGTGAGGAGGAATATGTGGAGGAGGATGGTGATTCAATATATGAGGATGGTGAGTTGGATGTGTCATGGGTTGGTCTGGTTCCTGTGGAAGATGAAAAAAATGTTGTTGGAGGGGTTTCTGCCTCTTTTGCTTGTGGGTTGCAGAAGTCCCTCTCTCTAATGTTTTTTGTGGATTCCTTTGAAGAAGTTGTTGATGCTTGTGGCATGGGGAAGCCTCACCTCTGTTCTCATGAGGAAAATTTTGTTTGTCTAGCATTTGGGGATGAAGGGTTCTGTTCATTTTTGGCCTCTATGCTTTCGATGCTAGTTCGGTATAAGGTTGGCTTCTTTTGGGTGGATTCCTATTGAGGCGGCTTGCTTTGATGCTCTATTTTGGTGGGTCTTGGTCTCCTATCTACAATCTATTGGTGTGGCCAGAGGAGTGTCTCTTTTTCTTATGGATTGGTTGTGGCTCCCCTTCCTTGTTGTTTTTCGGTTGCTCTCTTTACAAGGGATGCGAGAGTGCGTGGGTTGCTTAAAGGATGTTTGGTTGTTGATTGGACTTATTTTTGTTCCTTTTCAGCATAATAGGGAGGCTTCAGGGCTCCTCATATTGGCCTTCTATGCTTCTTTCTTCCTTTTAGTTGTCTTTTGTTTCTTCCCCATTCTCTCTATTGGCTTGTGGGTTGCTTGTGTGTTTTTGAACCCCGTGTGTTCCTTGATGCTTGTGTTTTTTCTGGGGTTGTTGATTGTTGGTGTGGTTATGATGTTTTTTGGGATGGGTTGTCTCTGCCTCGTCATTTTGTGAATTCCATTAAGTTTCTTATGGAGTTGATGGTTATGTCCATTCCCCTATTTTTGGTGGGGTGCTTTTGGTTGGGATTAGTGTTTTCCTATTTTACCAAATGTTGTCTTCGGTTAGGGGTGCTTATGTCTTTCCTTCTTTAGATGGGTTATCTACTCACATTCAGTTAGAGGTGGTGATGACGCTAGTTATTTTCGGCTTGTGGTCATTGCTGAAATTTTACCTGGTTGTGATGCTTGCTATGGGTTCTTTTTTGCTGATGACTTGCTAGTTGAAGGGTCTTGATATTTTGGACTATATTCAAATGAGTTGTGGCCTTATTCTCTTAGCTAGATGGTTCTCAAGTTTTAATCCTAGATCCCAGATGGTTTTGTTCCTAGTGTAGGGCTTTCCAAAGGATGATATGAGTGCTTTCTTGGCTACTATGTTGGATTTATCCATTGGTCCTATGGAGGTGGTCCCCTCTTAGCAACTGTTCTTATTGAGGTGGGAAGTTCTCCTATGGAGGTGGAGGTTGAGGGTGTTGGTGATGTCTAGATGTGGTGGTTTTGTTGATCGTATCACTCCTTTAGAGGTGGAGATGGAGTTGGTTTCCTATTACTAGGTGAGTCGGTGCTACAAGGAAGTTGATTTATTATCATTTTTAGTGGTGGATCACAAATCCCCTATTGAGGTGGGGTGTTTGGTGTTATTTGTGGTTTATATGACTGTATTCTCTTCTCTTTTAGTGTTGATTATCTTTCTTGGCTCAGTGGTGTCTTTCATGAGTGTCTAGTTTGTCGATGCCTGGCAGATGTAGGTGGGTTCTTTGTGTAACTAAAATGGTTTTTGGTCCCGGTTAATAACCATATTGTTTAAGGGTTGCAATCCCTTCTTTTTCTGTAATATGTAGCATGTGTAGTCTTGTTAATCTTTTAGAGGCTTCTTTGGAGCTGTTGTTGGTCTATGGTTTATCTTATTTGTAGCTTGCTTTCCTTTGTATTGGGTTCTGGGCCCCATCAAAACCCATTTTTTACCCCTAATAAAAATAATAATAATATGAATCCTAATAACCATATCCTTATTATATATAAATCCTAGTTACAGTGTCTCATTTTATCATGTATTTTAATTGATATATTTTCTCACTTCTTTAGGGCTTCAATAGGTAGAAAGTGTTTCACTCTCTTAGTATTTTCTTAGGTTGAGTATATCACTTGTAAAAGCCAAGATGCATAGATGTGTCATATTTATATTTGATGATGATGCCACATTATTATCATATTATATTTATATGTGCCACATGTAACTTAGCATTGATCATATATAATTAGGAGAAGTTATATACTTCAGTTGAAGTGCATGTGTTCTTTGTAGATAAATGAGATAATTATATTGAAAATATCATAGACTATACACACCCTATGTATCCTTACCTCTTATCCTTAAGTATGTTCAATTTATACAAGATATCACTAATTAACTATATTTATGTCTAGTTGGGTGAATTTCATCAATAAGACAACTCTAAATTCTCTTTGTGATTAGTAGGAAATCCTTAGGTTATAGATTGTTGTTTCATGGGTTATTGGGTTAGAGTGTCATGAAAATGAATTAAAATTGTTCCTATTTATAATATTTTAGATACATGCGTATGTGCAAGATCATCATGGAAAAAATAGGCCCTTAAGTGGCAAAAAATTTAGAAAAATTAGAGTTAGGAAACTTGACATAAAAATTTGAATAAGTTATCTATATTATTTGAAAAATATGTAAGAATATAATCTATAGAAAATTGAATGTAGTTTCTAAACTACTAGGTTTATTTCAAAAAAAAATTCTATTTGATGAAAAATTGAAATTTCAATGTAGTGGTACTTAAATTTTAGGTAAAAAAATAAGAAGTGGGTGTCTGTCTGACCACCCTAACCACAATCAAATGATAATATTTTTTTATAAGATTTTAGATATAAGTAGAGGACTCATGTCTGGATGTGATGCATATTTTTTGTGATTTTTTCCAAGTAAATAATTAATTGTGAATTTTATATTACAACTTTAAAAAAAAAAAAAAACTCATGTGTTTGACCACCTTAACTTGGTCAAAACTTCATGAAATTCAATTATTATTATTTTAATCCTATAGTATGCAAAGCATAGAATGTGACACATGTTTTGGATTTAAAAAATGTGATACCGTTTGAAAGCTATAGATGTTTTTCAATCAGCCAATCAATCAAGACTTTAGTCGTAATTCAAATAGAAAATGAATAATAATTATTTATTAAATTCAAAGTAAAGAATAATTTATATTGGTAGAAAGCTAAGAATATCCTATAAAATCCCTTTTCATTTCATCAATTTTGGGTAAAAAAAAGGTCATCAGCCTAACACCCTACACATACCCATCATATCGCCAATTTTTAGCCCATCATGATCCTGCACATTCCCACATGGTCAGGGATTAATGTTAGTTGTGTTATGGAATATTTCCACATGGTTAATTGTGTCATGTTCAATTACATTAGTTACCTTAATTTTTCTCACATGACTCTCTTATATATCCCATATTTGAAGAGTAAGGTCTTGCATAGTATTAGTGGTGTATGGGAGAGTTGTGTAAGTCCTATGGTTAGAAGAAAAGTGGCCTCATGATATTATCTCCCAATTTTTTAGTAGCTTTGACATAATGCAACACATCATAAATTTTCAAGTGGTACAGATAGTTTATTATACAATCTCAATTTATGATACATATAATATTATATATTTAATTTTGTTTACCATGTACCTTATGGTGATTAGATGAGTTGATGTTCTTCTATGATTGTAGGTAATACATTATTGATATGTTTGGTTTTTGTAGACATAGAGATGGAAAAATTATTGATTAACACTTAATAATGATGGTTACTTTCCTTGTGTAATAAGGTGCACATACATCATATTGAATTATTATTATATTTATAAAATATTATGCAAAACAATTCTTGTATTATATGTTGATATATGCATGTGCATGAACACATGATTACTTGTGTTATTTTTGTGATGGTGAATACTTATATGTGTTTATTTAATTGCTTTGAATGATGAAACAAATGATATTCCTTAAGGCACATAGTTCTATGTCAACATGAAATTAAAGGAAAGTATTTTCTATGAATTTGTTTATCTTATGTTTGGAGTCTTACTAAATGCATTATTATATCTTAAACACAGTGTATATTAAGTAAGATTGAGTTGAAGTATTGATGACAACTATTTCACATCCTCAAACACACATTATTCTAAGACCAACATTTGATGGTAGAAAAATAACACAACGAATGTAACCAAACCTCAAACACAATGAAATATTGAATGATAGGATCAATGTGCTGGTTTCATTCATAAAGTATTTAGGAATTTTTAAAGCTCACTATCTACTATAGAAAATGCATTAATTGTGTGTAAATTCCAATCTTTGGACTTGAAATTAAGAGGTCCTTACTCAATCAACGAGGAACAAATATTTTCAAATAGTAGTAATAGGAAATAGTTCCAACGGCCACAAAAATAGAATTTCATGGTTTTGAAGTGGAAAGAGAAATACCAAATTACTCACAATTACTATTGATTCTCTAAAGAATCGACTACCTTTGAATTGGCACAATATCATTCCAAGATGATTGAAGCAATGCCCAAATTCATTCCACACTACAGAAACATAATTACAAAGCTCACCAAGTACTAATGATAGGGAAATAGAGATTATGGTATTAAAAAGATGCAATTGACACTATACAGAACATTGGAAACTATAGTTTAGAAGACAACAAAAGTCCATCAGCCAGGTCTACATTCTCTTCACCCTAGCAACACGTCCATGTTCACCTTCAATTAAATAATGGACTACAATATTTTCCTTAGGAATCCCCTTCAATCCTTCAAAAGAAACAACCTTCCCTTTCACTAGAAAATGCCCCGATTCCTCTGCACGTGAAATCTGGTTTTCTTTCTAGAATGGTTTCTTCTTGGTTACTTCTTGGATTGGGCTTCTTTCCACCTTAACTACCCCTCCCCTCTCTCACCAAGAACAATTATCACTTCTTTTTATTTATTTTCTTGATTGGCACTACCTTGCATATCTCGAGCACCCAAAATGAAGGATTGATATATACAAAATAAAGGAGGTTTGTTGTCCTCCCAAGAACTGACCACTTGTCATCAAGAGATAAGGAAAACAACACACAAAGAAAAAAAACCAAACTAAAACAAAAAAATTCAAATAACCTAGGGTGATGCTCCTAAATCAGGCTCTTTGGGGAAAAAACATGTGCTCCTGCACATAAGGGAATCAAGAAGAAATAATTTATCTATTCTTTTATTTTGTGTCTTCCAACATCACTTTGGAACAACTGCCACATTTTCAAGTTGTTTTTGTTTGTTTTCCTTTTTCTATTGGTATCATTCCCTTCTCATGGATTTTTCATTCACAAGCCTCCACAACTCTATCTCACAATCCAATATATCATTGTCACTCTTCAATTCCACATCCTTATCATTTTCTTCTTTTGAATTCTTTCATTTAGCAATTTCATTCCAAAATCCAAAAGTACCAACATCAAAATCAACTTGTTTACCTTACATATTCTATGTACTCTTGTCATCCTTGGCTATCTCCCTCATGATTCTTTGTTCATTGAACTTGTCCTCTTCTTCACCTTATCTTACATTTCCATGTTCCACTACTATTGTCCCATGCTTTACTATCCAAATTTTGTTTTCCATCTTCTTGGAATGATGTCTTTCTATTACTATACTTGGCCTACCTCCTTGTCTATTTTGAAACTTTAGTATTTCTTCCATCCTTTGTTTCTATTTGTTGTCACAAACTCCACCATTAGTCACCCACTATTTACATTCTAACTGTTGTCCTTCCTTAATGGATTTCTTCTGCCAACTAGGTACTATACATTCATGTTCATCTCTCTTTTCTCTATCAACTTGCATAACCACATTCTTACTTTCACATATATGACTAAAAAGAAGATTCTTACCTCCATTCAGTAGTGTAATAACTTGTCGTCCCCATTTAGTTTCATTCTTGACTTCATGACTTGTCAACCCTTCCATTTTGTAGGCTCCTTTTCCTTTATCTATAATGTCTTCCAATACATCGTGAAACTCTAAGGAAGCTTCAACTTCTTCTTTATCATACTGGAATATTTCAATACTTCTCTTATCTTTATTTGTAGGTACTTTGCAATGTTCCCCAGCTTCACCATATTGCATGATTCCTTCTTGGAATACTGTTGCAATTTTCCTCCACTCTTTTTCATCTTTATCTCCAATTACGCTTGTCTTTCTTTCCACTTTTCTCATCATATTCAAGACTTGGTTCTCAACCTTCTTGTTACCTACATTCACATTCTCAAACATTAAACTAGAAAATAAATCAAGAGACCAAGATGTCTCATTAAGTGCCTCCTTTATGGAGACTTTCATCCCCTCTTTCACTAGGAGATATTTCTCATCTTCATCTACCTCCTTGTCAAATTTTGAATTTTCAAAGTCCATTTTCTGAACTTTTTCATCTTTGTTTCTTGCACACAAAATATCACTTGCAAATAGGTCTATCATCACAAAAAGAAAAATGGGACTTCACTTCACCCATTTTCTATGTTTCTTCATATTTTTCTTTCTTATCTACATCTTTCTTTTTAAACCCATCTTCAAGGGCATCCATTCTTGCTTATATTTTCTTCAACTCTTCATAGAGCCTTCTATTTTGTTTTTCTTCTCAATATTATTCCATAGTTTCCCACACAACTAGCTTCTTCAAGAAAAACTTCCTTCTCTTTTCCAAATACATCTTGCTCACTATTGCAAGACCTTCAACAACTACCCTCTACCAACAAGGACTTTGGAAGATGTACCTCTCAAAACCCCCTCTACCCACTCTCTCTTCATGGAGGAAGTTATACAGCTTCTACCCAGTTTATCTCTGCTCAAGGATCGAAGTTGCAAACCCTTTCTCATGCCTACAACAATAAATTCTCTCATACCTACAAACAAACTATTTCACAACTCTCCCTCTTTCAAATCTCTCATACATCATTCTTCAAACATACTTCTCACCATGCCAACAATCTTCTCGCTTTGATAACAAATGATGAAAACTATTTCACATCCTCAAACACACATTATTATGAGACCAAAATTTGATGGCAGAAAAATAACACAACAAATGTAACCAAACCTCAAAAACAATGAAATATTGAATGACAGGATCAACGTGTTGGTTTAGTTGGTAAAGTACTTAGAAATTTTTAAAGCTCTTTGTCTACTACAGAAAATGCAATAATTGTGTGTAAATTCCAAATGTTGGACTTGAAATTAAGAGGCCCTCACTCAATTGACATGGAACAAATATTTTCAAACATCAGTAATAGGAAATAATTCCAGCGGCCACAAAAATAGAAGTTAATGGTTTTAAAGTGGAAAGAGCAATAAACAATTACTCACAATGACTGTTGATTCTCTAAAGAATCAACTACCTTTGAATTGGCACAATATCATTCCAAGGTGATTGAAGCAATCCTAAAATTCATTCCACACTGCAGAAAAAAAATTACAAAGCTCACCAAGTACCAATGAAAGGGAAATAGAGATTATGGTATTAAAATGATGCAACACTAAACAAAACGTTGGCAGCTACAATTTACAAGACAACAAAAGTCCATCGGACAAGTTTTCATTCTCTTCACCCCAACCAGACATCCTTGTTCACCTTCGGTTAAATTGTGCACTACAATATTTTCCTCAGGAAACCCCTTCAATCCTTCAAAAGCAATGACCTTCCCTTTCACTAGCAAATGCACTAACTCCTCTACACGTGAAAGTTTCTTTTCTTTCCAGAATGGTTTCTTCTTGGTTACTTCTTGGATTAGGCTTATTCCCACCTTAACTACCCCTCCCCTCTCTCACCAAGAACAATTATCACTTCTTTTTATTTATTTTCTTATTTGGCACTACCTTGCATATCTCAGGCGCCCAAAATGAAGGTTTGATATGTACAAAATAAAGGAGGTTTGTTGTCCTCCCATGAACTAGCCACTTGTCATCAAGAGACAAGGAAAACAACACAAAGAAAAAAAACCAAACTAAAACCAAAATTTGCAAAATACATAGGGTGATGCCCCTGCATCAAGTATCCATGTCATGAAATTGGTCACTATTTTGGCATAATATTAACTTAAGAGTTGTACACTTTTATTAAGATAAAACTAGTTATATTGGGTTGTGACTAATTTGTTATCAAACCTATGTTGATCTCCAACCTAGGACTTACTACACTAACTAGGCATTAATTTGAATAATATTGAGCTTAACCAAGTATTCAATGTTGGTATGATATGGGGAGATCATAAAAACAAAAAGGGAAATCTAAAACATGTTCAATCAAGAACTAGGGAACACCACACATGCATGCCAATTCTTTGAAAAATAAATGACGATATTGTATGATTATCTAAGATTTAAAATTTTACGTCAACATTAAACCATCTTAGTGTCACATGAAAAGAAAAGATCTCAATAAGAAAATGTAGCAAAAACTTCCATGTTTGGTAGCAAGAAACCATTACTTGTTCATATGAATTTCTTTTTGAATGTGGTTAGAATATACCTATCATGGGCATATAGTATATGAAAGAACCTAAGAAAATTGATACATCTAAAGGTTTTAAAAATAAATTTTGAAAAATAATCTAGATGTAATTTGGAAAATATTCTATAAGGCTAGAGTAAATAAGTCATAAAGACTCTTCTGATTGATATATTAAATATTATATAAAGTTATCTCTTTCTTATACTCTTTAAAAATTTAACTCCTTTGAGTTCATTTCAATTGTCTATAAATGGGGAAGAACTTTTTGACCAACTAAACTTGTGCTAGATAGATGCAATATAAAAATTCAATTAAAAATAGATACAAAATTTCTAGGCATACCTTCATGTTAAAAATACACAATTTTATATGATAAGAATAATATGAGCTTGAGAAATATATATTATCTTCATAGTTATGATTAATACCATAAGGGTGCAAATTATAGTTTGAGAAGAAACAAAAATAAACCTTTGACAACATTAACCCTAGTGAATTTCCCTCGCATTTCATCTAAATCTGTATGCAAGAAAAAAACCAACCCCACCAAAGGGATTGAATGTATCCAAGGAATAAAAATGAATTATACAACCACCTAATACATGGATAACACCTTAGATCAATAAAAAGGTATGTTATAACATCTAGTTGAGTCCACATAAAATGAACTAAAGAAAATGTATCATTATTTAATGTTGTTCAACTCAAATGAAATGGAAATTATAATTGAAGCACTGACATGACCTAAGGAATCAACCAAAATTCTGTAAAACATTAAATGTTTATGTAATCATATATAGGAGAAAAATTCAATCACCTCTAGACTCTTTCTCACTATTAGGATATTTTGAAAGAATTTAATAACCTACCTTATTGATTTGGGAACATTTATAAATGTGGTGTCATATGATATCTATTAAAGACTTGTCCTAGTACCTATATAGTCAACTCAAAAGGTATATGGTTGGGGAGATGTGTTGGACTCAAGGAACACTAAGAGGGGGGGTGAATGAGTGTTCCACAAATTTAAACTTTAAATTCACATCTTAAACCATTAACAACACAAACAGAAGCAAAGATGCAAGCACATGAACAAGATAATCAAAGCACCATAACACCAATATTTTTTACGTGGAAACCCTACTAGGGGAAAAACCATGGTGGAGATTAATCCACAATTTATATACTCTGTTAAAAGTATGAAGAAAGGAGAATGCACAAGCATTCATGCAAACTGCCTAGAGCTCACTGTTCAAAACAAGGAAGGCTCACTGCCTTACAAAATGTTAAGAGTTTACAACAAAAATTTGAACTGAGAAGATAGCATCTACAAATGCCTAGTTTTAGTTCCAGTGAAGATCATAAATCAAGTTTTGAACCTTCTATCAGACTCTACACTTTTCTTCTGCTCTATCACCAAATCCTCTTCTATACTAGCAAAATTTTCATAGCTGATCTTCTGATATTCGCATACCCAACTTCTCTTCCCTACAACTTCTCTCATATATCTCATGCACACAAAATGAATTGCTTGAACTCGCATAAATAACTGCTATCAAGAATTCAAACATTATATGTCGGCCTCACACAAATATAATATTCTCTACATGTCAACTTCAAATCATAAATAATTTTTGATGCATGCCCACACATGTCAGCCAAACCATAGCTAGGACCCAAATTTTTTTCTCAAATATAGAAACAATTAAACAATCATCCCTTCTACATCTGCAACATGCTTCATTGATTAGGTCGGCCATAATGAATAAATAGACAAGAAATAATTTTTTTGGATCTCTTTACTCGTACACAGATTAATGCAACATCACAACACCTACCAATAAGGTACCATACATACTTAACAACCTGTCCTAGGGATCCACAACACAAGATGATGATCCAGTGAAGCATACAGATTGATATACTAATCGGATACCATGTTCATCATGTTCTCTTCCGGTAATATACTATACTTGACTTTAGCTACTGGTATGACTAGGTTCAGATCTACGAAACACAATAGTGACTTCAGTTGCCATCAATGAGAACACTAGAATCCATACCAATAATCTCCCCAATCCATATGCTAACAATCTCCCCCTTTGGCATTGATGGCAACACTTAGTGAAAAATGACTAAGTGTCAAAACCAGAGGTATGCTACCAAAATCCAAAATTTCAAAACACAACAAAACATTGCTCTCCCTTAGGATGTCAAGGTATTTTTCATTGCATTATCTCCCCCTTTGACATCAATGAAAAAAATTTACTACTTTTTCTCCCCTTTTTCTAGTATTCTTACTACACTTCTTCCTTTTATTTGCTAAAACAAAATTTTACTGCTCTCTCCCTCTCCCTTTGCTAAATAGAAATTTGATCAAAATTTGGAAAACTACGGCTGCTACACAAATCGGAAAATTATTTCATACTTATTTTTCATCTCCCAAAGGAATTTATTCCTTGAAACATCTACAACAATCCAAATTATTATTATCAGACTGTTATTTCCGGATGTCCAGTTAATGATCTGAATGAGGGATTCTTGAATTGTAATTAATTCTTCCAACTTCTCTCCTTTCCTTAGGACTTCAATCAGCTACTCCAATTTGCATTCAGTTTGATCCTTTACTTTCTAGAAGGTGTCCATAAGAGTGTTTCTAGCAAAGTGAATCTTTGCGTGCTCAACTTGCAACTCATGAATTTTGTTCTTTACTGCTCCATCCTGGTCCTAAACCATATTGTAGTCCTGACCAATTTTATTCAATTCACTTTCAATTTTCTCTAGCTTGACTTTGTATTTTCCAACATGAGGCCAACGTAGACAATAATTGTACATGTCATTAACTGAATTGATGCACTGTCTCAACACATTCATTTCCTTTTTTAGTTTTGTAAGGGATAGCCTGAACTACTCCTTCAAGTGTAGGATTATTTCCTCCTCTTTCTTATCCTAAGAGTCAGAGGCCACAACTTCCTTAATACACTCAATCAACTCTTCAAGGAATACATTCTACAAACTTTCCAATTCAATGTTATTCTGCACAAAGTATCTACCTAGAGTACTCTCAATCAGATCCTACTCATATGAGGGTTGATCTAACCACATGTCAAAAATATTTTTCATTCCATCTTTCTCCTAAACTATTTGAAGTATCTTTGTTTTGAATAAAGCGTCTTCTTCATTTCCTTTAGCCATTGTTTCATCCAGCTCAACTGATTTTGGTTCATCTCTTGAGGTGTATTCATCATGTTCTTCATCAAGTATGTCCACAATTATCTGTTCTTTGCCTTTTCCTTTAGTTTTAGGAGACATGATTACTTGAGGAGTATCATCAGTAAACTCTATTACTATTTTCTACTACCTCTCCATCTTACCAGAAGATGATCCAAGTTCAACTATTTTTACCGGAAGAGAAATACCAGCTACTCCAAATTTTCCTAACATCTCTCTAAAGAAATTTTCATAAACTTGCTCACAATTTTCCAAAGTATTGAAATGCTTAAAAATTTGATTACAAACCAATTTAGTCTCCTTCCATACAATATTATCATTCTACGACAAGCAATTTAGAAAATACATCATGACACATATGATCAAAGTGCCAAACCTGAAAGGATAATCTATATCCATTTTACATTGCGCGTTCTCCATTAGTTGATCTTTCAGCAAACTGACAGGTCAAAGTCTTGGTCTTCCATTATCATCTTATGTGAAATGTAAACTACACTTGGAGAGGTTGATCCTTACCTATTTCTGAAGAATATTTTGTATGAAATTCCATATATAATGTACCTTTTCAATGGACCTTTGATCATCAAAATTACCTGAGCTCTCTGATCTCCTGTTACGCCAGTTAGGGTTTCAACTTCCTTATTTCAAATCAACCTCTTCTTCAGAATATCTCCAACATTGCATAACCCAATTAAATTTCTAATCCCTTCCTTTGAAATAAGATAGGGTTTGTTCAAATTTAGAGTATCTTCATTCAATCTACTCAGGATGAACCTAACCACTTTCGCGTTGTCAAAATAAGGAAATTCATTTCAACTGTCTAAACTCCTATGTTTTTCTCGTTTGAGCCACTTCAATTCACTGACAGACAACATATCTCTTGCATCCCTGATCTTCTTGCTACTATATTCATCCAAACTCACAATTCTCTTGATTTTCTTCATTTTTCGTACCGAACAAGGTTTTTTATATTGAGCACAAATCTAGAAATTCTATAAGTTAATGGAATACCTAATGAATTCACCGCTGAATCAACTTGAATCTTTCAAAATTCTGCTCTAGAAGCTCTTTCACTATTCTTTTTCAATGCAAAGTGACATATAAGGGTTCCAAGTATCCTTTTATT
>VDFB02137365.1:26596918-26613270 GCA_007258455.2 Sequoia sempervirens | reverse complement strand
TAATTAGGGGGTTTTGGCTAGAAGTGTATTGTGGCCTCAATGGTCTTGTTGACCAAATAAATATGTTGTGGATTTTACATAGAATATGTGGTCTCCCTAATTTTGATGGTTCCTAGACCTAAACCAGGTAATATTATCAAAAAAAGAATGTGTTGATTGTGGATTAGTTGAAAAGCTAACAACACACCTTTTTATATGTAATGTGTTGTTATTCTGGAATGTATACTTTGAACACATTTTTCAAAAACCATTCATGTTTCTACTTGATAGATAATAATAGAAAGTCTAATAATTATAAACAATCCAACAGATGATGACATACCTATTTATATATAGTTATTTATAGACTATGATTTCCACATGTTTCTAAAAGATTGTATATTTTTATACTAGATTAATAATAACTCAATATATTATCATTGGATTGGAAAAAAAAAACTTAATATATTAGCTTCAATTGAATACAAATATTTATACATGATATTTAATCCCAATCTTTTATAAAAGCACTATATTTGATTGTCTTTTAACTAATTTTAAAATATTTCATCATTGACAATTAAACTCACAAAAGATTTTTTTGTCTTAACACTAATTACTAATATTAAAATATAATAATGAAAAACTTAATTTAGACAAGTTTAAATAATGTCTCCGTTATTTATTATTTTAAAAGTCCTAAATTTCAACAAACAAACAACATACAAACTATTTTATTTTAATAGAAAGATTTCAACAGCAGAAATGCAACCTCTGTCATCTTAAAAATATTTAATTATTTAACTGTCTCCATACAACATTTTCGAGAATAGGATGAAGAAATTTATACAGTCGAGAAAGGTTAAAATAATCTTAATATATATTAAAAAAAGAATAAGCGAAGGTCAGCGACATCACCCAACTCATCTGTATTTGAAATTGTATATTTGACACCTCACTGCAATTATGTTTATTGAAATTGCTAAGCTTACTTTAACTTAAATTATTCATTTGATAACGACGCCAGAAAGGAAAAAAAGTTACGGCAATGAGTTGACAGATGGTTAAGATATTTCCCAGTTGTCCAATGAATGAATTCGAAAAGGAATAAACCAATCACAAAGAGTTTATGTTATTCAACCTAAATTAGGTGGGAGGCGTCGAAACAGTGATCCAACCCTATTTCATCTTTAGCAAATGTCAAACTTTAAAACATCTCTGAGCAATATCATTGCGTACAAGTTAGCGAAACATGGCGGGGAGCTTCAGGAGGAGGTTATGCAAATTATTAGGAGCTCTTAGGATGGACAAACGCAGCAGCACCAACTATGCCTTTCTAGGCACTGAACAAGATAGGAATACTATTCGCAAAGGCTGTTTTTCTGTGTGTGTTGGGATAGAGAAACAACGTTTCTCTGTGCCCATACATTATTTGAAGCATCCTCTGATACGTGCTCTTCTGGAGATGTCTGCCAATGAATATGGATTTAAACAGGTGGGGGTGCTCAATATTCCCTGCGACGTGCACAGCTTTCGCCTTGTGTTACGTACTGTTCAATCTGATCGTTTCTAAGCCATTATTATTGCAGCTTATAAACAGTACTGCAACTTTACTACAGTATGGGTAAAAATCGTGTATAAAGAGATCCTGTTTGGTGTAGTAGATGTCTATTCGGCTTAAGAATATGATTACGGAAATAGCTGAAGGACTTCTGGACTTTTGGACGGCCTTTAGGGTTAAACTTGTATCATCGTGCCTCTTAACGTTTTCGTGGAGTATGTTTGTAGCTCTTACAGTGTAGGGTATATGGGGATTTGTCATACCTTCTGCATAGGCTAATCCCCATTGAGCAGTATCAGCCTCCTTGCTGATGTAGTTATCTTGTGTTTTTAAGCTTTATAAGCTTTTGCTCTTCTACTTTAATATCTATAAACATTATGGGAGTCATTTTATCTTAGTATTTTAGATATTTTTGAGTGTTGATATAAATGTTTCTTATAATCTATATAAGTAAGGGTTATAGTTTTAAAAGTTTTAAAAAATGCACCCTTCTCTTACCTTGTCTAATCCATTGAAGTTCATTTTAGTTCAACTATAACTTGGAGGGTGTCATTTGATATTTTGCACAATACACATAATCTCTTTGGGAATTGGTTTCTATAAATACTCAATCCTTGGCCAAGATTTGAGCTAATATAAGTACACCATCATCACACTCTAATTATTTGAATGTTTGTAATCTCCTAATTCTTGGATGGAGGGGATCGTATTGTCCAAAATATGTATATCAATCTACCCTTATTCTCAAAGATTCTTCTATTTTAATTGATCTATAAATTTCATATAATAAAAACTAGTGAAATATTTTAAATCAATTTTAGGCCAATGCTCTTGATTCCTAATTTTCATCTTGATAAAATTTCAATAGCCTAAATTATTGACTCCATGCTCTATTCTATTTCTACTTTTCCACTTCCACACTTCCTTAATAAGGTGATTGGAGATAAAAATATTCTCACTTGATTCTTAATTTTCCTCACATAATATACATTTGGATGGCCCCAACCATCCATAGGTTACCAACCAATCCCATCAGTGATAACTTTAAGAAACCCCCCTAATATATATATATAAAATCCTCGCGAATCTTTCATTTTTTTAAGAAAAAAATATTAATTTCTATTGGTGAATCTTTCCTTTTTTTAAAAAAAAATATTAATTTTATTGACAATTTATTTTTACATCACTAAAATATTGTAGAAAATTTTGGTGAATTTTGAAAAATAATTGGAAAATGCATTAATTATGATGGCAAACCCACCCAATCTAAAAAAATAATTCTCATGGAAAAGTAGGGGCATGTGGGTTGAAATTATCAATGGGTTTAAGGGGTAGACTATGATATTTACTTTCCACCATTGTTTTAAAATATAATCTAATGGTCCACATTGTATTCTACAAGGTAAAATGTACCCATGGTCTATAATTCTCATGGGGCTTAAAATTTGTTTTGGATCAATGATCTAATGACTCGTTGTATTCTATGAGGTAAAATGTACCCACGATCTATCATGCTCATGAGGCCCAAAATTGTGGGCACCATAAGCATTATAGATTGTGGGTACATTTTACCTTGTGGAATACAACGAGGGCCATTATATTATATTGTATTGTAAATCAATGTTAGAAACTAAATATTGGAAATATGGTTTAAAGCAACTACTATTGGAAAATAAATATAGATTTCTATTATAATTTATGAATTTAGACGAATATGATCTAATCATGTATTAAATATTGTGACTAATTTTTGAGTTCATTTTTTTAATAAAATATTTTTTTTTGGAAATTTAAATAAGACTATAATAAAATTTTGTAAAAATGTAGCAATTAAAGTAACATTATAGCTTGAATTATTAGCCAATTTTGGATTCATCAATTTCAACTATTAGCCAATTGGCGAATATTAGCCACTAAAAAAATTACCAAATCCCATGTCAACACCGTACTCTTTGTGACAAACCATAAGGAATTGAATTTGGTTATAACTCTCTTGCAATAGATATTTCAACTCAAGAAGGTAGAATAGTAAAAAAAAATAGTGGAAATGGATGCATAATCCCATATTATACAAACATGACCAAAATTATTGCCTTTCCAAATGATTTAATCTTCACATGAGTTTAAATATGTATGCCAATTACTCAATAAATTTAGATAATTTCTCCACAACTAAAACTAAGTCTAGAGAGGGGAAGGGAAGAAGTACCCATACCCTAATACCATTGGAATTCACTAAGTAATTTATTTTTCAAACTTCCAATGCTTTCTATAAAGTTATTTGGAAGAGGTCTAAACTCCTCCAAGTTTTTTAATTATTTGTCAAGGATCCACAACATCTCCTAAAAGGATAAGTTTTCTCACCCCACTAACCATCTAATATTATCCATAATCAAGGATCTATATACTCTCAGGAAATTTTAAATCCCTAAATTTTATGGGATGGTAGTACTAGTAAACATTCTATCAAAATATTCATTATCTACATATTTAGAGTGGAAAACATGACTCATTACTCCATCAATTTTCATGTGTATTTTCCAAATTAATTTTTGTTGGCATATGGCTCGGGAAGATTATTGGTATGGCTTCTAGTGTTGTCATTGATGGCAACTAAAATCACTATTGTGGTCTATAGATCCGAACTTGGTCATACCGGTAGCTAAAGTCAGGTACAATGTATTATTGGTAGAGAATGTGATGAATAAGGTATCCGTTTAGTATGTCAATCTGTATGCTTCACCGGATCATCATCTTGTGTTGAGGATCCCTATGACAGGTTGTTAAGCAAGTATGGTACCTTATTGGTAAGTTTTATGATATTGCATTAATCCGTGTACAAGTAAAGAGATCCGACAAAATAACTTTTTGTCTATTTGTTCATTATGGCCAACCTAATCAATGAAGCATGTTGCGAATGTATAAGGGATGATTTTTTAATTGTTTCTATGTTTGAGTATTTTGTTTTGAGTCCTAGCTATGGTTTGGCCAACATGTGTGGGCACGCATCAAAAAATATTTATGATTTGAAGCCGATATGTAGAGAATATTATATTTTGTGTGAAGTCGACATATACTGTTTGAATTCTTGCTAGCGAGTATTTATGCAAGTTCAGGAAATTCATTTTGTGTGCATGAGATATATGAGAGTAGTTTTAGGGTAGATAATTTGGGTATACAAATATCAGAAGATCAACTATGAGAATTTTGTTGGTATAAAAGAGGATTTGGTGACAGAGCAGAAGCAAAGTGTAGAGTCTAACAGAAGGTTCAAAACTTGATTATGAGCTTCATCAAAACTGAAACCAAGCATTTGTAGATGCTATCTTCTTAGTTCAAAATTTTGTTGTAACCTCTAACATTTTTTAAGGTAGTGAACCTTCCTTTTTTTAACAGTGAGCTCTAGGCAGTATGCTTGAATGCATGTGCATTCCCTTTTCTTCATACTTTTAATAGGGTTTATAAATTGTGGATTAATATCCACCATGGTTTCTCCCCTAGCAGGGTGTTATGGTGCTTTGATTATCTTGTTCATGTGCTTCCATCTTTATTTTTGTTTATGTGTTGTTAATAGCTTAAGATTTGGATTTGAAGTTTAAATTTGTGGAACACTGATTCAACCCCCCTCTTAGTGTTCCTTGAGTCCAACAATTGGTATCAAAGAAGGTCCCTCTTTGGAAGCTTAACAGCTTGAGGTGTATCTTGAAGTACAATGGACTATGGTGGTCTTCACTAGTAGCTTATGGTAACACTTGATGATCTTGATCAGTCTAAAGCAAAATTCTTGGAGTTAAAAGAAAATATTGTGGATGCTGAAAAATTCATTCAATCATTGAAGGATAAAATTAATGAGTCAAGAGAAAAGAGGAAGGAATTGTGTGATCAGTTGAAACAAAAAGAAAATAAAATCTTGGAAGATGTTCACCTAAATCAGACCCTAAAATAAATAACTGAAGAATGTGAAAAGCTTGCTAGGGACAATGCTACTCTAAAGCTTGAGATGGAATCTATGGTGATGGAGCTAACTAAGGAGATTGAAGAAAGAAAGAAGAATGAGGAGAATTTGGCTTAGTCCTTGGAAGAGAAATCAAAAGAATGCAATAGAGTTAATAGTGGATTCATTCAGTTAGAGATTGAACTACAACAATCCAAAAGTAATGAACAAGAGCTTGAAAGAAAAATAGTTATTCTCAGAGATAAACTCTCTATTGCAAATGAATAAAAGAAGTTTAGGATCAATTCTACTAAGCTTGATGAGATGAATAAAGGATAGAAGGATGCAAATGATAAGTGAGGTCTTCGATATGAGAAGGAGGAAAGATTTGAATCTAAACACAAGTATCCTAGATGAAGAAATTAGATGAACAAAGGCAAAAGGTATCCAATAAGACAACACAATTCTCAAAATTTTAATGGTTACTACTTTTCTTATAATAAATTTGGTCATATGGCTTCTTAGTGTAGAAGAAAATTAAATTCAAGCAGTCCATCATTTTCTAGTCATTCTTTTAATAATTTTGGTCATAAGTCAATTGAATGTAGAAGTATAGCTATCACTATAAGGAGTGTAAAATGCTACACCTGTGGAAGATTTGGACATGTTGCTAACTAGTGCAGATCAAGGGGAAAAATCAATGGAATGAATGGCCTAGACAAATAAATCTGGTGTGTTACAATTGAAACAAATTTGGTCATATTGTAAGATTCTGCAAGAATAGGAACATTGATAGAAGAGGTCTAGTATATCAAGAAAGAAATTCATAGAAAAATGACAAAGGAAAAGAAAAAGTGACTATGGAAGAAATAAGAGACTAGATGAAGAAAACATGGATAAAGAAGAGTGAATTTGATAATCTTGTATCGGAAGCTACCTCTCATAATCCCTTCGGTTACTCCTTTAGAAATTAATCTCAGGCCATCGGCCTAGGGGGAGTCTTTCAAGTAAAATCCTTTGTCCCCTTGTTAGTAGTTGGCACTAGAATATAGGAAGTTGTAAGTAGTTGTGCCATCAGCCAACAAATATATATGTGATTACTTGCTCTGTAAGTTGAGATCTTGAAGGTCCACAGATGGATTCTTCTCTTGCTATTTGAGAGAGCAGTGTAACCAAAAATCCTAGGGTAGTGCATTTATTGTGGCAAAAATTTAGGTGCACAAAGCTATAAAAGGATACTTGGAACCCTTATTTGTCACTTTGCATTGAGAAATAATAGTGAAAGAGCTTCTGGAGTAGAATTTTGAAGGAGTCAAGTTGATTCGGTGGTGAATTCATCAGGTATTTCATTCACTTGTAGAATTTATAAATTTGTGCTTGGTAGAAAAACCTTGTTGGATACGAAAAATGAAGCAAATCAAGGGAATTGTGAGTTTGGATGAATATAGTAGCAGGAAGATCAGGGATGTAAGAGATATGTTTCCTTCCAGCAAATTGAAGTGGCTTGAAGGAACGAAACATAGGAGTTTGGACATTTGGAATGAATTTCCTTATTTTGACAGTGCAAAAGTGGTTAGGTTCATCTTGGGCAGATTGAATGAAGATACTCTAAATTTGGACAAACCCTATCTTATTTTGAAGGAAGTGATTAGAAGTTTAACTGGGTTATGCAATGTTGGAGATATTCTGAAGAAGAAGTCAATTTGAAATAAGGAAGTCAAAACCCTAACTAACTTGTAACAGGAGATCAGAGGGCTCTGGTAATTTTGACAATCAAAGATCCATTGACAAGGTACATTGCATATGGAATTTCATACAAAATTTTCATACAAAATTTTCTTCAGAAATAGGGAAGGATCAACCTTTGCAAGCACAATTTAAATTTCACATAAGATGATAATGGAGGAACAAGACTTTGACTTGTGCAGTTTGCTGAAAGATCAACTGATGGAGAATGTGCAATTGAAAATGGATATAGATTATCCTTTCAGGTTTGACACTTTGATCATATGTATCATGACTTATTTTCTATATTTCTTGCCACATAATGATAATGTTGTGTGGAAGGAGAGTGAACCGGTCTGTAAAAAGATTTTTAAGCAATTCGATACTCTAGAAAATTGTGAGCAAGTTTATGCAAATTTATTTAGATTATAGATTATCCTTTCAGATTTGTTACTTTGATCATATGTATCATGACTTATTTCTATATTTCTTGCCACATAATGATAATGTTGTGTGGAAAGGGAGAGTGAACGATTACGTAAGAAGATTTTAAGTAATTGATACTTTGGAAAATTGTGAGCAAGTTTATGCAAATTTCTTTAGAGAGATGTTAGGAAAATTTGGAGTAGTTGGTATTTCTCTTCTGATAAAAATAGTTGAAGTGGATCATCTTCCGGTAAGATGGAGATGTAGTAGAAAATAGTAATAAAGTTTACTGATGATACTCCTCTAGTACTCATGTCTACTAAAACTAAAGGGAAAGGAAAATAATAGATAATTGTGGGCATACTTGATGAAGACCGCGATGAATACACCTCAAGAGATGAACCAGAATCAGTTGAGCTGGATGAAACAATGGCTAAAGGAAATGAAGAAGGCACTTTATTCAAAAAAAAGATACTTCAAATAGTTTAGGAGAAAGATGGAATGAAAAAGATTGTTGACATTTGGTTAGATCAACCCTCATATGAGCAGGATCTGATTGAAAGTACTCTAGGTAGATACTTTGTGCATAATAACATTGAATTGGAAAGTTTGCAAAATGTATTCCCTGAAGAGTTGATTGAGTGTATTAAGGAAGTTGTGGCCTCTGATTCTTAGGATAAGAAAGAGGAGGAAATAATCCTACACTTGAAGGAACAGTTCAGGCTATCCCTTACAAAACTAAAAAAGGAAATGAATGTGTTGAGATAGTGCATCAATTTAGTTAATGACATCTACAATTACTATCTACGTTGGCCTCATATTAGAAAATACAAATTCAAGCTAGAGAAAATTGAAAGTGAATTGAATAAAATTGGTCAGGACTACAATATGGTTCAGGACCAGGATGGAGCAGGAAAGAACAAAATTCATGAGTTGCAAGTTGAGCACGCAAAGATTCACTTTGCTAGAAACACTCTTATGGACACCTTCTAGAAAGTAAAGGATCAAACTGAATGCAAATTGGAGTAGCTGATTGAAGTCCTAAAGAAAGGAGAGAAGTTGGAAAAATCAATTACAATTCCAGAATCCCTCATTCAGATCATTAACTCGACATCAGAAAATAATAGTCAGATAATAATTATTGGGATTGTTGTAGATGTTTGGAATAAATTCCTTCAGGAGATGAAAAATAAGTATAAAATATTTTTTTGATTTGTGTAGCAGTCGTAGTTTTCCAAATTTTGATCAAATTTCTATTTAGCAAAGGGAGAGAGAGAAAGCAGTAAAATTTTGTTTTAGCAAATAAAAAGGAAGAAGTGTAGTAAGAATACTAGAAAAAGGGGAGAAAAAGTAGTAAATTTTTTTCATTGATGTCAAGGGGGAGATAATGCAATGAAAAATACCTTGACATCCTAAGGGGGAGAAATGTTTTGTTGTGTTTTGAAATTTTGGAGTTTGGTAGCATACCTCTGGTTTTGACACTTAGTCATTTTTCACTAAGTGTTGCCATCAATGCCAAAGGGGGAGATTGTTAGCATATGGCTTGGGGAGATTATTGGTATGGCTTCTAGTGTTCTCATTGATGGCAACTGAAGTCACTATTGTGTTTCATAGATCTGAACCTAGTCATGCCGGTAGCTAAAGTCAAGTATAGTGTATTACCAGAATAGAACATGATGAATAGGGTATTTGGTTAGTATATCAATCTGTATGCTTCACTGGATCATCATCTTGTGTTTTGGATCCATAGGATAGGTTGTTAAGTATGTATGGTACCTTATTGGTAGGTGTTGTGATGTTACATTAATCTGTGTACGAGTAAAGAGATCTGACAAAATTATTTCCTCTCTATTTGTTCATTATGGCCGACCTAATCAATGTAGCATGTTGCAGATGTAGAAGGGATGATTGTTTAATTGTTTCTGTATTTGAGAAAAAAATTTGGGTCCTAGCTATGGTTTGGCTAACATGTGTGGGCATGCATCAAAAATTATTTATGATATGAAGTTGACATGTAGAGAATATTATATTTGTGTGAAGCCGACATATAATGTTTGAATTCTTGATAGCAGTTATTTATGTGAGTTCAAGGAATTCATTTTGTGTGCATGAGATATATGAGAGAAGTTGTAGGGAAGAGAAGCTGGGTATGCGAATATCAGAAGATCAGCTATGAAAATTTTTGGTACAAGCCAGAGTTTGGTGATAGAGAGCAAAAAGCCATGCGAAATCGATAAATGGTTCAAAAACCTGATTTATGAGCTTCACGAAACTAGAGCAAACATTTGTAGATGCTATGTAGTTCAAACTTTTATTTATGTCTAGCACGTAAAAAGGTAAGTGAACCTTCCTTGTTTCTAGCAAGGAGCTCTAGGTAGTATGCCTAAATGGATCTGCATGAATTCCCTTTTTCTTCATACTTTTAACAAAGTATATAAATTATGGATTAATCTCCACCATGGTTTTTCCCCTAGTAGGGTTTCCACGTAAAAATATTGGTGTTATGGTGCTTTGATTATCTTGTTCATGTTCTTGCATCTTTATTTCTATTTATATGTTGTTAATGGCTTAAGATATGGATTTAAAGTTTAAATTTGTGGAACATTGATTCAGCCCCCCTCTCACTGTTCCTTGAGTCCAACAATTTCTTATAGAAAAGGATTTATTTATCTTCCTACAATTCTAGATCCTTATAGGCCCTATCCTTCTATTCCTTCCAAATATGGACTGACATAACAAGTTTGAATATAATTATTTCCACATGTCCTCAAAAGGAAGTTACTCTATATAGTAGTGTGTGTAGCAAGCCCTCCATAGGGTACATTAAAGAGTTGGCATTATATGGGACAGAAGAACAGTGATGGCATGTTATCATGCCAAAATCATGCTGGTGGTCAGCTTGTTCTTCATTTACATTGAGATTTCCAATCTTAATAAAATAGTCTTCCTATCCAAGAGAGACATCCCCAAATGGGTGCTCAAAAACTTTAAGAATATTATCTATGATCTTTCAAGTCAATAAATATTGGATTTAATCTCATTAATATTTATCCCATCTGACATTAATAAGTTCTAAATACTCCCAATATATTTATCCTCCTTAGTTGAGGCCTTTCCTAACAACAAGGTGTCATCTATAAATTAGAAGTAAGTAATAATTTCTAGACTCATCAAAAATTATAACTTAGTTGAATTAAACAAAGCTACACTTTTTTTTTTACCATATGCCTCCAAAGATTCTACCACCATATAAAAATAAAAGGAATCTTGATAACCTTTGTTAAAAGTCTCTTTATGCCTCGATAGTCTATGTGTGGGCAAAATGATGACCCTGGGCTGCGGCTCCTATTTTTACCACTTTCATCCCTAGCATAATTACTTGACATTTAATTATGTCCTTAGTCCACGATGGAGCTATTGATTAAATAATTCATAATTATTTGGTAATTCATGTCAGCACATTCTTCGTTATTAAATAAATAGAATTTTATTTATTTATTAAATACATCATTAATTGTCTAAGTCTTCCTAATTAGTAAATTTCTTGGTATTTAATTGCCTTTCTTCATTTATTTCTTCCTAATTATTAAATGAAATGAATTTCATTTCTATTTATTTAATATGTCACTAATTCTCATAATTAAATGAATTGATTAATTTATTTAATTATTAATCATATATGCTAAATTAAATAATTATCTTTAATTATTTAATTGTCGAAATTAACATTTCTCTCATTTTAAATAAGTTAATTATTTAAAATGATTTCACATTCTTAACTGATAGTTCATTTTAGTAAATAATCTGAAAATCGATTATTTATTATTTCACAAAATCCATATTTTGAATTAATTTAATTCAAAATGGTAATATTCCTCCAAAAATCAAGTAATTGGGCAGATTCTTGATTTTTCAAAATTTATCTTCAATTCAACTCTTATCTTCTTAATTTTCAAAAATCTTTATTTTCAAATTAATTATCTCATTTATTCTCCACAACCGATTCGATCTTCTTAGATGACATCTCGACCACTCGTTTAAGGATTTTTCTCTAACCCTGATTAGGGATTATTAGATTTAATTTCATCCTTTGATTTTAGGTCTCTGCCAAAAGTCAATCTCGTCCGTCCATTCAAAATGACATTTTCTATAAAATGTTATTTTGCTCTCATTTTTGAGATTAGACACACTTAGAAAATTAATATTGATATCAATTGGGGAAGCTAGGGTTTCGACGCCCTAGCTCTATTTTCCCTCTGCATTTCAGGAGTTCTCTTGCATGTGGGTGGGGTGATCTATGTTTTGGTGGGGATTGGACATGGGAGGCATCTTTTGAGTTAAGAATCTTCTTTGTTGGACCGCGTTTGGACTCTTTGCTCGTGGCTTGCTCCTTGCGCAAAATCCCTTGCATGTTAAGTTGTTGCGTTTGCATGCTAGTTTGAGAGGTCCATCTAGTGGAGGAGTTTGCATATCAGTCGGGTGGAGGCATTTTGGTGGTGAAGGCTTAGTGCGTTCTCTTCCTGGTGTCTTTGTTTCTTCTCTCTACTACGCGGGTGGGGGGGATTGAAGGTGTGGGGTTTGGTGTTGGGTGGTGCTAAGAGGAAGGGTGTGGGGAGTATTTCACCACCCATTTTTAGGGATTGTGTTTTTTGTCCTGGGCATGATGGCCTGCTCAAAGGGTGAGACATCAGTGAGGAGCCCTCACTTGGAATTTTGGGCAGCGATAGGTTCAAAATTTTCAAGTCAAGGGATGAAGACCTTCAATAACAATCTGTTTGCTCAGAATATAGGGATTGTTGATTTGGGGTTATCTAATGGCTCATGGATCATGAAGATTAACAGTTTTCTAGAGAGGTGCAAGGAGAGGCCAAAACTGGTTGTTCCAGCTGAAATGATTGCTGAAGATGTTGAGTATTATTCAAATCACTCTTTATATTGTAAGTTTTTGGGGATGAGGGTTTCCTTGCAATTTTTGGAGGCTTGGGCCCAGGGGACATGGGAGCCAGATGGGGAAATGGAGATAATGTTGTTGGCAAAAAATTATTTCATGGTTACTTTTAATTGCATTGCTGATCACAATAGGGTATTTGTGGCTCGAGGCCCTTATTTTCATAATAAGGTAGGGTTGTTTATCAAGCCATGGCATGTAGGTTTTAACCTCGCAAAGGAGCTTCCAAATCATGTCACAGTGTGGGTTCATTTACGGAGGTTCCCGGTGGAATGCTTTCGAGAGGATGTGTTGCACCTTTTGGCCTCGGTGCTTGGAAAACTAGTTGGGACTTCATCGTAGACTTTGGGTAAAAAGGTAATGACTTTTGCACACATTTGTGTTGAGATTGATCTAAGCAGGCCTTTGCCCTATGCAATAGATATGTGTGTGGGCTCTTATTCTTGGGTGTAGCATTTGGACTACAAAATCCTTCCTTTTCATGTTAGCTTTGTCGAGAATATGGCCATTTATAGCGGAGATGTCCAAGGTATAAGCCTGTGGAGTCCCAGCCTTCACAACCTGCTAGCAATATTCCTAAAACAGATAAGGGCAAGAGCATCTCTCCTGATGAGGTAGGTTCTTTTGATGGTTTTTCTCCAGTCAAGGCTCAAAATCGAAATAGCAGTCAAAAGAGGCCTTTTAAAGAAATGCAAGATGAAGGTACCTTCAACAGATTTGAGGTTTTGGATGAGCTTAGCCAATAGGAGGTGAACTCGGGATTGATCAACTTGGATCAAGGGCTTGAGGGTGTAGCTCATAAGGATCTTGTTCTTGATTCTTCTATGGATCCACAAAGGGATGATTGTCTGCACATGGAAGTTGATCAGCAGATGGGGGTTTCTGAGGTGCATGAACCCTTGGCCGTTGTTACAATAGTAGGTGTGGATTCTCGTCTTCCTGGGCGGAACATTGGTTCAGACTAGGCTAAGAAGACCAAGCCTCCCCCCCAATTGGGCATCATGTAGAAGGATATTAAGAAGGGAGGGATAGAGAAATTTGCTAAACCTGGCAGAAAAAATGATATGGAAAAAATTAAACTGGCAGGTGAGAATTTGGTGGAGTCAAGGTCAGTATAGACTCTCGATTCTCTTTTTTCATGCCCCTTGAAATGATTGTTCTGTCATGGAATGTACGAGGCTTGAACAACAGTCCTAGACAAAAAGTGGTTCATGATTTAGTTAGAAGTCAAGGTCCTGATGTTTTCTTTTTGTAGGAGACTAAGTTATCTGTTGAGAATATGCAAGGCTTGGCACCTAGGTTGTGGAGGAACAGGGAGTGCTAGTGCATTGGAGCTCATGGAGCTTCTGGGGGTCTAGCATGTTTATGGAATCTATGGAGAATCCGATCTCTTTGGTGGATTTCTTCTAAATCCTCTATGTCTATGATTGCTCCTAGTTTTGACATAGGGGAAGTCATTCTCTTTTCTAATATATATTATCCTATGGATTTTTAGGGTAAACAAGGTCTGTGGTCCCATATCAGGCTTATCCATAGTATGACACCTTTTCATCCATGGATTTTGGCTGGAGATTTCAATGCTATTTGTGAGTTGGCTAAGAAGCGAGGGGGTATTGGAAGGTTGGATCCCTCTATGCTACTGCTTCGTGACAATATCAATACCTTGAATCTTGTTGATATAAAACCCAATAATGGTCAGTTCACCTAGAACAATCATCGGGTTGGTGATTTTTGCATTGCCGAAAGATTAGATCAATTTCTGGTTTCCTATTACTTGGTTGGACGGATGTGGTCATCTTGCTCTAAAATCTTGGATTGGAGAGGATCTGACCACTAGCCTATTAAGCTTGCTACTGAGTCAAATTGTGTGCCTCGTATGCCCTCTTTTAGGTTCCAACTCATGTGGTTGCGGGACCCTTCTTTGAAGGACTTTGTGGCTCACCGGTGGAAGAAAGGTAGACCAGCTTATGGTACGGCAATGTATTCCTTTGCTAAGTTACTTCAGTATGTTAAATATGAGCTCAAACGGTGGAATCGGCAGTACTTTGGGAATGTCTTCCATGCAAAGGCGATGGCTCAGGTTGATTTTGATGGTATCATGAGGAGGTTAAGGGAGGATGGGGTGATGACTGAATTGCTTCAGGACGAGGCTCGGGCTATGAAAAATCTTGAAGAATGGGAGTTGCGAGAGGAAATACATTGGAAACAAAAGGCTCACATTGAGTGGCTTCAGGAAGGGGATAAAAATATAGCTCTCTTCTTCAATTCGGTGAAAGCTAGGCGGCATGGTAATTCTATCTCTAGTTTGGTGAATGACAGGGGAGACTATCTTTCCTCCTTCCTAGAAATCTCAAGGGAGGCGGTCCCTTATTTTGAATCTCTGTTTAGGGAGGATTCGCAAGGGGGGTCTCCTAAGGAAATGCAAATTCTTTCTTGTATCCCCTCTCTCGTGTCTGGAGATTTGAATCAACAACTCATGAGTGATATCTCGCTTGAAGAGCTTGAAGGGACTGTTTTCAAT
This sequence comes from Sequoia sempervirens, assembly GCA_007258455.2. Classification (NCBI taxonomy): domain Eukaryota; kingdom Viridiplantae; phylum Streptophyta; class Pinopsida; order Cupressales; family Cupressaceae; genus Sequoia; species Sequoia sempervirens. The sequence goes on along the minus strand of VDFB02137365.1, from coordinate 26,598,176 downwards.
ATAAAGAAAGGGAAGGCGCCTGGTCCAGATGGCTTCCCGATTGAGTTTTTTCAAGAATTCTGGGATATTATCAAACTTGATCTCCTGGCAGTGGTTCAATAATCTCAACAAAATAAGCAGATGCTAAGGGCTCTAAATGCTACCTTTCTGGCTCTTATTCCCAAGAGTGAGGGGGCAGATAGGTTAAGCCAATTTTGGCCCATTTCTTTATGCAATGTAATTTATAAAATTATTTCTAAACTTATTGCTGACAGGTTGAAAAAGGGGCTTGAGAAGCTGATCTCCAAGGAACAAAGTGGTTTTGTTGCTGGTAGGAAAATTCTTGATGGGATTGTTATTGCAACTAAGGTCATACATTCTATGGCCAACTCTAAAGAAAAAAATGATGTTTATGATGAGGGCAAAACCTGAGACACAGAGAATAACCCACAAACAAGAGAATAATTTTATTATTCAGAAAATGGAGATTCTTACATGCAGAGGATCTCAAATCCCCAAGTTCTACAACACATGCAAGCTACTGAAAGCTACAAAATAACCCTTTCGCAATATGTGAGCTTGTCCCCAAAAAGTTCCCCAAAAATTAGAAAACCCGCCCATAAATAGAGCTCCTCATTAGTTTGGAGCCAAAACAACATTCAAATTGAGTTTAGGTGGTTTTGCGCCAAAAATTTACAACATGAAGTTCAAATTTCAAAAGAGCATTTGCAATGGTATCTTCTAGAAAGTGCACCAACTTCCCGGGGCCATAACTTTTGATCCGAGGACTCCGATTCGCGAACCGTTTGAACTGTTGGAAAGGTCTTGAAGTCAAGAAAGCGCTAAAAAATTTCCATGCTGATTTCAGAAAGTTTCAGGGCCGATCCAGGAGCTCTAAGTGCCTCAAATCCCACTCAGAAGACTTTTAGGTGCAAATATGGGAAACTAAAACTACAATATCTTTCAACCCAAGAATAGAAAATAAAAACTGTAAATTAGAAATTTTATTATGATGAAAAGGGTATCCAAAAATATAAAAACATCTAAAAACCATGAAACTTAAAATTTAACTATTTTTGGGTGATTCAAGATTGCCCTTATAGCAAATCTAGGAAACTAAAACTGCAATATCTTTCAACCCAGGAACAGAAAATAAAAACCGTAAATTGGGAATTTCATTATGACAAAAGGGGTATCAAAAATGTAAAACATCTAAAAACCAAGAAACTTGAAATTTAACTATTTTTGGGTGATGCAAGATTGCCCTTACACCACTAGA
>VDFB02137365.1:26545736-26596818 GCA_007258455.2 Sequoia sempervirens | reverse complement strand
CAAGATCATCAAGTGCTAACATAAGTTGTTCTTGAAGACCACCATATTCCATTGTACTTCAAGATCCACCTCAAGTTGTTAAGCTTCCGAAGAGGAACCTACTCTCATATATCTCATGCACACAAAATGAATTACTTGAACTCGCATAAATACCCGCTATCAAGAATTCAAACACTATATGTCGACTTCACACAAAATATAATATTCTCTACATGTCATCTTCAAATCACACATTGAACAAACCATAGCTAGGAACCAAAACAAAATTATCAAACATAGAAACAATTAAACAATCATCCCTTATACATCTGCAACATGCTTCATTGATTTGGTCAGCCATAATGAACAAATAGATAGAAAATCATTTTTTCGGATCTCTTTACTCGTACACGGATTAATGCAACATCACAAAACTTACCAATAAGGTACCATACATGCTTAACAACCTATTCTGGGGATCCACAACACAAGATGATGATCCGATGAAGCATATAGATTGACATACTAATCGGATACCCTGTTTATCATGTTCTATGTCAGTAATACATTGTACTCGACTTTAGCTTCCAATATGACCAGGTTCGAATCTACAGACCACAATAGTGATTTCAATTGCCATCAATGAAAACACTAGAAGCCATACCAATAATCTACCTGAGCCATATGCCAACAAGATGAATATCATTCCCATACAAATTATGGATAATCCTAACACCTTTGTCATGCTCTTAAGCTTAGCTGAGTGTGAAATTCTAAATATATATAATGAGACTAATTTATAACATATGTGACTTCCATGGAAGGTGACTCATAATAAAACTAGGGAAAAGAAAAAGGCCAACATAAAACATCTCATCATAGAATACAAAAAACCTAATTATCTTAGGTTCAATGTACTTGAGCAAGGAATATGTTGGTTATTTTTTTAGAACCAAACTTAATCGCATTCCTAACCTATGAGCTTTCCATGACCCAATTATTAGCTAGGTTGAGGATTGGCCAACACTTAAGTAGAGTAATTACTACTTTACTTCTTCTCTTCGAGCTCTGTGAGACCGAAGGAGGGTAATCCCATATATACTCATAATGTTTCACACTTGGTCAAGAGTATTTCTTCACACAAATGCACAATTCCATTAAAATCACCATATCAAAAGCTTGGAAAACCTTAGATAGAAATGTTACTTATTTTCAAGGAGTGTGCTTTCATACTTAGAATTGGGACATTGTAATTTAAAGTATTTTCAATCATTCTTCATCTTGAATCTTAGGCCCAATTCAATACTGGCTCAACTGACCATAAGACAAACTAAGAATATTGTATCTATGGGTTAATTTTCAAAGACCTTAGTTTATCAAATGAATTCAAAGCATATCAGCATAAACCCAAAGAAACTACAAAGTACAATGAAAACAAATATACATGAAATGATTATACCAGCTAATTGCCGAAGCCTCCATGATTCATCTTCATAGCACCTTCTAACTTGTTGGTTGACGTGTTTCCCTCATATTCAACATGCGAGCAAACTGAAAATAAAATCCTAAGTCCTACAAAAGCTTTGAAGGATTTAATTAAAGTTTATGCCTATGCCTATGACAAAATGACTCAAAGAACTCTAATTCTAAATATGCCAGAATAATGATATTCATGTGTGTAATCTAAAAATGAGAGCAAACTATCATTTTATAGAAAATGCCATTTTGAATGGACGGATGAGATCGACTTTTGATAGAGACCTAAAATTAGAGGACAAGATTTAATCTGACAATCCCTAATCAGGGTTAGGGAAAAATCATTAAGTGAGTGGTCGAGATGTCATTTGAGAAAATCAAATCAGCGGTGGAGAATAAATGAGATAATTAATTAGAAAATCAAGATTTTCAAAAATCAAGAAGATAAAGACTGTCTGATTTGTGAGATTCGAAAAATCAAGAAGATAAGAGTTGAACTAAAGATCAGATTTGAAAAATCAAGAATTTGCTCAATTACTTGATTTTTGGAAGAAAGTTACCAATTTGAATTAAATCAACTCCAAATATGGATTTTGTGAGATAATAAATAATTGATTTTAAGATTCTTTACTAAAATGAACTGTCAGTTAAGAATGTGATATCATTTTAAATAATTTCATTTATTTAAAATGAGGGAAATGTTAATTTTGGCAATTAAATAATTAAAGATAATTATTTAATTTAGAAGATACTAATACCAACAAATTACTGAATTCATTTAATTATGAGAATTGAAGAGATAATAAATAACAAATGAAATTCATTTATTTAATAAATATGTAAACAAAATGAATAAGGGTACTAAACAAATTCAATAAATCATTTAATTGGGGAAGACTTAGACAATTAATGATATTTAATAACAAAATGTACCTATTTATTTAATAACTATGTGAAGACAAAAGTGACATGAATTAATTAAATAATTATGAATTATTTAATCAATAGTCCAATGGGATCAAGGACATAATTAAATGTCATAATTATGCCAGACAAAAGTAGTAAAAACAGAGCCAAGGTGCCCAGGTCATTTGATGTGTCTACATTTTCCCTTGTCATAATAAACGTATTGCAGAATGTTATAAGTCAAAATATGCCCCAATGCAAAATAAGATGAGAAAGAACGACGAGGAAGGTAGCGGTATGCCCCCTCAAGAGGACAGATGGGTTCCAAGAACACAGGTGTTCTCTCAAAATTGAAGAGAAGACTAGAATATGAAGAGACAAAGAAATGTTAGTGCAAAAGATATGGATGCAATTCCTATATGAGATGGGTGAGAGAAGATGACAAGACTAAAGAATATGCATGTTAGTTCCTAGACCAAATCCTTCAAAACATTGCCATAGGAATTTTTATATTTATTGCTCTTAATCATCATGGGCAGATTGTTGTGATGGCAACAAACACCATGATATGACATAGATCAAGGTGTGCAAGGTCGTACCATCACATAATAAAGAAGTCATAGACAAGGATGATCATGACTCATATTAAGCAATAATTGTTCAATTTTTTTGTCATAATCAACCACAAGCAGAAAAAGATAAGGACAATTCATGAAACATCATTGCTTCTCTAAATCCTATTTCCAGGACACCTTGAGAAACTAGCAGCATGATTGTCGAAATACAAAAAAAAATCCATTATCCTGATACTTCGTTGTTTTTCTAAATCCCAAAATCAGGATCTCGTTGAGAAAACTAGTAATCATGCGTGTCAAAAGTCAAGACAAACGTCATGATACGTCGTTGCTTCTCTAAATCCTATTGTTGGGATCTCGCTGAAAAACTAGTAGCATGATAAAAAGCCAAAAGACAAGTGCCAAATGTTTTCCAAGTGTGTCTGGATACCCATTGTTCTAATGTCAAGATGTCAGGTTTGATGATGATGAGATGTCAGGGTGTTAAAGTTTTGACAATGCCAAGATGACGAATGTCGAAGATTTCCAAATTCAGGAAAGACACATCCTGAATAATGTTGATGTCGAGAGGATTGATCCCTAAATGTCGAAAAGGGTCCCTCGAAATGATGAGGATGCCTAGGAAGGACACATCCTAAGGAATAAATAGCAAAGTTTGTTCTTCAAAAGGATAGATCTGAAGAATACTGATGTCAAGAGGATCCCTCAAAATGTCAAATGACAGTGATGATGCCTAGGAAGGACACATCCTAAGGCATAAATGATAGAGTGTGTTCTTCAGAAGGACACATCTGAAGAATACTGATGTCAAGAGGTGTGATCCTTAGATGTCAAGAGGATCCCTCAAAATGATGAATGACAGTGACGATGCCTAGGAAGGACACATCCTAAGGCATGAATGATAGAGGCTATTCTACAGAAGGACACATCTGCAAGATAACCAAGAGTTGACCGTTTGACAGGTTATAATAATGTAACTTATTTTGACCAAGTTTGACCGAAGTTCAGTTGAGTTTGACTTGTGTTGACTATATGTCGATATTGTCATGATGATTGATTCTCGTGGTGATGAGATTGTCATATTGAAATAAATGATTGCCATAATTCATTTGAGCAATTTATCCATTTGGGAATGATTTGCTTTGACTTGAAGACATTTTGACGTGTGTGCCAGTGTAATGCCATAGACCCTAATGGACTGACCTAGTGCGGCCTTGAGGGATCATTGACAGATGGCCTTGCCTACATCATACACTCAAAGACCTCGTAGTTCAACACGACCAATGACTTTGTCTTGATGACCAAAGATTGAATCATGATTTTATTTTGACAAACCTAAAAGGACTGACCTAATGTCTTGGGGACTCAAATATGAGTCTTGCCTACGTACCAAATGCACAGAGACAACATAATTCAGAAAAATGATAAAGACTAATTGATTGATTTGACAAGGAATGACTCTATTTTTGTGTTTTCGAGCAGTTTGACGTTTGTTGTGGTTTTCTTCAGGATGTTTTTCAGTTTTTTAGGTCTTTTTACATGATGTTTTGCGATGTTTTTAGTCTTTTTTCAGGACTTTTTGTGATGTTTTTGGTGTTTTTTAAGGACTTTTTGCAATGTTTTTGGTGTTTTTTCAGGAATTTTTGTGATGTTTTTGTCTTTTTTCAGGACTTTTATGATGTTTTTGTCTTTTTTGAATGGTTTAAGAGGATCATGAAAAATGCATGTGACCGATTCCTACACATGAGAATCCAAGGACAAACATGATTGTGCCCCTAGTCAAGATGAATACCAATTGATAGTTGATGACAATGTTGTTTGACATGGGAAGGACGCATCCCAAAACATCGTGAGGATGATGATAATGTGACGAAAGTATCGAGGTCTGCAGTCAAGGTAGGAACAAAGTCAAGTAATGTTTTGGATAATGTGCTTGTATGAATTAGACTCATTGCATTTGGAATGACTTGGTTAGGAATAAATGGGATGATGGAGCATCCTTAGACCATTTGACAAGGGAAAGCCGAGATAGGTAATAGACATGAAAGGATGAGAGGTGGCCTTGGTAAAGGATGGGAGACATGAGACTAAGGGAATTGTCATATTATTTTCAAGGACTATGTCACATAAGGATAATGAGGTTTACGTCAGCAATGACATGATGTTTCATGGATAATGTATGACCAAAGGATAGGCATGTCAAAAAATTTCCCAAAACATGATTTATGTGTGCCAGTTTATGTCAAGACCAAGATAGGTGGGAATGATATGGATTAAATGGTCGGATGCCAATACCAAGAGGAAGGCCTAGGAGATGAGACGACTTGCCCCCAAGTGTAAGATTCCACATAGATAATTTATTTTACACATGACGCATGTTTTCCAGGTTTTCATCATGATACTTATCGAGGCTGCCTGTTTGCCAAGTTTTCACCATTGGATGAAATTTTTCTCTTTACTATTTTCTTGACTTTTTGATTTTTTTTGGTGTCACCAAGATGCCTGTTTTCTAGGTTTTCATCAAGGTGAAGATGTTTTACATTTTTCAATTTTTTTTGTATTTCTAATTTTGTGGATAGCCTGGATGCTTTGGATAACCACTGATTGTTATGAATCCACTAATGATGCCGATGTAGAGACCGGTGCCATGATATGCCAATAATGACCTTGCTGAAGGAGTTGTCTTGTTAGGATCATAGCGCTTGCATACAACTGATTGATGTCATTGTGATCCTTTCTGATACTAGAGTTGTCCTTATCAGAATGCACACATCGCGATAGAGTTCCATGAGAGTCCTTATGGTAAAGAGTTGTTGCCAAGATGTGATGGATGTGTGACGTGGGATTTTTGGACTTTAGACAAGATGTAGGATTATGACTAATGATGTTAGATGTGGAAAGGTTGTTTAGACGTTTGGATGAATCACTTTTTTATTTTCCAAACTTGGGATGGTGAATGACTGATTTTGGAATTTTGATTGGGACAATGTTTGGAACCAACACTTTTATATGACTTGTTTGATGACCATTTTGAAGGAGGTGGAAATTTTTTGTATGTGGGAGTCCTCTTGTCTTGTGGATCCACATTGTGATTGACTTTTTCTTTTGACATATTTTCTTTGCTTGATCCACTTGTCTTTGGGATCCATTTTAATTTCATTTGTCCACTTGTCTTTTTATCTAATTCATTGGCCTCTGACATTTGATTTTTGACTTTGTAAGACTTTTGTTTTTGTCGGTTCCAAAGGGAAGGTTTAAGATGTTGAGAATGATGGTTTACGGTGTGGGTGGATGGGGTGTTAGAAATAGCCTTATGACAAGGATTTCTCATGGACTCTATTTTGACGTTTGTATCTGACAAGGTTGCCCCCAATATAGAGGAGGTTCCACTGACATCATTTGATTTTCTAACTGAAGAATAGCCAAGACCTTGATGTCTGTAATTTTCCTGAAGTTGTATTGGTTCGTGAATGCCTTGCTCATGTATGCCTAGTCCTTTGCCTTGATAATGCATGCTTTGATAGATTCTATTTGCAATGGGGTATTTATTGTTTTGAAAGAAATATGCTAACCCATCATGGTATATGTGGAAATTGTCACTTGGAATACTTTCATCTACAAGGAATCCTACTCTAACGAAGATAGATGACCCTAGTTGATAAAGTGTCTTAGCTTCATTCTCATGTTGGACATATTTTTGACTGATATCTTTGGTTTGATCTTGTGACATGTCAGGTTCAATTGGTTCTACTGGTGATTCCAAGTCAATGTCAAAACTGTCTTGATGGTCATTATCATATAGTCCCATGAAGTTAGCTATAGCTTCATCATTCACAAATGCGTCCATAGTGGAAGACTCTTTTTCTGGAGGAAGATCATTTATGGTTTCAATGGAGGCAAGTGTCTCATCTTGGAAAGTGTTGATAGTCGAGGCCTGAATAGGTTTGTGAAGTGTTTTATCATAAATGGCGTAAGGGTCAAGGAGTGGATCATTTTGGATTTCTTGGTCAATGGTAGGGTCTTGGTCAAATATGGGGTTGTCATGGATTTGGACTTCTTGGTAAATGGTAGGGTCTTTGTCAAAGATGGGGTTGTCATGGATGATATAATCGCAAATAGAATTGTTGTTAAGGATAGGTGTGTTTTGGATGTCATGATTGTTTTGAAGGACTTCTTGAATGGACTTTAAGATAGGGTCATGGGATAGGATACCTTTTTCTTGACATGAGGGTGACATTATAAGGTCATGCTTTGGGCTTTCGTTTTGAAATGTATCCTCAAGTTTAGACAATGGGATGTTCTTTTGAGTAATGAAAAAATTTCCATGACTAGATGTGGCTTATGAGGGGGTTACTTGAAAAAGATTAATGAATGAAGGACTAGGATAGGACGTGGAGACTTGGACTAGACTAGTATGTGAAGGACTAGGCTATGACATGGAGACTTGGACTAGACTAGTGTGTGAAGGACTGGGATATGACATGGAGACTTGGACTAAATTAGTTGGTAATGATATAGGATATGACATGGAGACTTCGACTGGATTAGTTGGTAATGACATAGGATATGACATGGGACTTGGACTCGATTGGTGTAAGGTTGACTAAAATAGGACGTGGAGACTTGGATCTAATCGATATGGTATGATGTGGGGACTTTACATGCATTGGTAGATGGTTGATAAGGCATGTAGACGTGGACAAGATTGCTAGGTGAAGGACTAGCATAAGACGTGGAGACTTGGAATAGACCAGTGGATAGTTGGTTTCCCTTGTCAAGGTTAGGATAAGGGTAATAACTGGACATGTGTTGTGAATTAATGGCAGGATTTGTGTTAAGTGACTATTGACGGTGAGGGTAGACAGATGGAGGACTTGGACTAATGGGTTGTTGGTAAGAAGGACATTGATTTTTGGTTTGGAGGAATTGTCTCTTAAAGTTGAAGGCTTGTTGGTATTGACCTCTATAGAGTAACTGGTATTCAACTTTACTAGCAAGCCTATCAATATTTTGTTGAAGGGAAGATAAGGTTGTGGATGTCATGATGTTGTTAAATGCACAGTGATAATGGTGTTTTTCTAAGGGAAATGACTGATGCAAGATGATGAGGTTGTCAAAGTGAAAGTGTCAAATGAGGACTAAGGTGATAATGTTGACGAAGGACTAAAATGATTAATGCAAAGTCTAGTTTCAAAATGAGGACTAAGATGAGCTATGCAAAGTCTAAGTTCAAAATGAGGACTAAGATTGTTTTTAGTGTTTTGTTGAAAAGTTTGAGTTGTCTAAGGTTGATTGTTTGTGTCTAGATTTGTGAATGTTGTGTATATTGTTTGAAAATATAGAAAACACTTGACAAGTACGATGTTTTGGTGTATGCAAACACACATGAGACAAGTACAATCCTAATAGACCAACAGGCCAAGGTTTTGTATACTTGGTATAGCCCACTGATATACCCCGGATTGTTGCTTAACACCTTTCCTTCTTGAGAGTGGATAGCTTAGAAGTTTGGTGGCTTTGGCTCCCCTCCACGGTTCATTAATGTCATTCGAGCACACTAACTTCGAATTCTTGGGTAGTGACTTCCCAAGAACTGCTATCTATACTCAAGGGGATCAATAGTGAGTGTCTTTGGGCATGATACTATACCCTGCATTATACCAAGCAACTATTGAAAATGGCTAGCCTCTAAAATAGTGGGTGTTTAGTAAGGCCATTTCGTTCATAGGGCATGATCCATGTGGCAAGAGTACCCTTTTAGATCCATCTCGTCGGAACCATATGTGTGATTCTTGGGCTTCCCCCAAGAATCCACTTTTATATACCGGCTAGAAGTCCCTCAAGTTCAAGCTGCTACTAGTCTGAGTCATCCTAGGGTGAGTAGTTTTTCCCACCAGAACAGGCCCAAGTTCTAGAGTTAGTAACCATTTCTCTTACACCCAAGATCACCTGAAAGCGCAAGGGGAGAGGATACTTTGATTACTAAGTCATAAGGGTGTATAAAAAAATTTAAAAAATGGGTCTGGTTTTTTTATCACCAAGTTTTTACAAGGTGAGAGCATAATCACCTACCATTTTGCAAACACAATCAGACAAAGTAGAAAAAACATGTTTCTTTTAAGTGCACTCAAAGGAAATGTGTTTTAATCTTAAAAAAAAAGACAAGCACATTGTTTAGTAGTGAGTCTTTGACATTCAAACCTGCAAGACCACAAGTTAGGAGTTTTATCCACCAGTCTTGGACCCACGAAATGTAACCGCCACATGCTGCAAACAAAGATTAGTAAAAAAAACTTAAATGAAAACAACAAACTAAAATAGTGATAACTTCCTCAAAACTAAACAAAATTTTAAATCATAGATACCTTTGGAAAGCTAAGACATAGACCATCAAAACCCAGAAAACGTTTTGCAAAATCCTGCAAGACAAAAGTGTTATAAACAAACGAAAATTTGGGTTTTAACAGCTAAAGCTTTAAAAACCGTGATCACTAAAACGACCATAACTTTCTCAAATATTAAAAAAAAATTAAACCGTTTGAAGTTCCAAAAACCTGAAAATGAGACCTACAAAACCCAAACAATAGTTTTAAAATATTTTATTCTCCCATTTTTCTGTGCTCAAAAGAAGATGGCTGGATTTCATATGAATTATTGGTTGTAACTTGCAAAACAACAAAAAATAAACAAGAAAACACACAAATTTCTCTACAAAAACATCGGGTTCACCAATGTATCTAAGGGTAAATTTTAGGTATGTTAGATTAGATGTTATCAAATCAGCAAAGACTATATACCCAAAGAACTATGAAGTACAAAGGAAATTAAAAGCAAGAACAATTATACCTGTTCCTCGAATCTTACATGATTACCTCCATAGCACCTCCTAGCTTGCAGCATATGATTGATTCCCTTAGATTGAGTGTGCGATCATTTCGACTATGACATTGTCCTATGCAATTTTTGAGGATGCCAAGATGAGGAATGTTGAAGATTGCCAAATTCAGGAAGGACACATCCTGAATAATGTTGATGTCGAGAGGATTGATCCCTAAATGTCAAAAGGAATTCCTCAAAAATGTTGGAGGACAATGACAATGCTTAGGAAGGACACATCCTAAGGCATGAATAAGAGAGATTGTTCATTAGAAGGACACCTCTGAAGAATATTGATGTGAAGAGGAGTGATCCTTTAAATGTCAAAAGGATTCCTCAAAAAAAAGTTAGATGATGATGCCTAGGAAGGACACATCCGAAGGCATAAATGACAGAGGCTATTGTTCAGAAGGACTCATCTAAAAGAATAACCAAGAGTTGACAGTTTGACTAGTTGTGACAATTTTGACATGTTTTGACCGAGTTTGACCAAAGTTTGACTTGTGTTGACTATATGTCGATATCTTTGACATGTTGATGTGATTGTCATGTTTGAATAAGTGATTGTCATACTTTTTTTTAATGATTTTCCTTGACCTGAAGACTTTTGACATGTGTGCCAGTGTAGTGCCATGAACCCTAATGGACTAACCTAGTGCAGCCTCGAGGGCTCATCGACAGATGGCCTTGCCTATGTCATACACTCAGAGACCTCGCAGTTCGACATGACCAATGACTTTGTCTTGATGACCAAATATTGCAACATGATTTTAGTTTGACAAACCTAAAAGGACTGACCTAATGTCTCGGGGACTCGAAAATGAGTCTAGCCTATGTAGCAAATGCACAGAGACAACGTAGTTCGAACAAATGACAAAGACTTGACTAATGTGACGGACATGCGGAAATGTGACTTCGTTTTTCCTTCTTTGAGTAGTTTGACATTTGTTGTGATTTCTTCAGGACGTTTTTCAATATTTAGGTCTTTCTTCCAGACATTTTGTGATGTTTTTGGTCTTTTTTCAGGACTTCTTATAATGTTATTAGTCTTTTTTTAGAACATTTTGTTATGTTTTTGGTCTTTTTTTCTTCTTTTTTTAGGACACTTTATGATATTTTTTATCTTTCTTCAGGACATTTTGCGATGTTTTTGGTCTTTCTTCAGGACGTTTTATGATGTTTTGGTCTTTTTTTAGTACTTTTTGATATTTTTGTCTTTTTTCAGGACTTTTATGATGCTTTTGTCTTTTTTGAATGGTTTAAGAGGATCACGACAAATGCATGTGACTAATGCCTACACATGAGAATCCAAGGACAAACATGATTGTGCCCCTAGTCAAGCTGAATACCAATTAATAGGTGATGACAACATTGTTTGACGTGGGAGGGATGCATCCCGAAACAACGTGAGGACGACGATAATGTGATGAAAGTATCAAGGTCTACAGTCGGGCCAGGAACAAAGTGAAGTAATTTTTTGGATAATGTGCTTGTATGAATTAGACACGTTGCATTTGGAATGACTTGGTTAGGAATAAATGGGATAATGGAGCATCCTTAGGCCATTTGACAAGGGAAAGCCAAGATAGGTGACAGACATGAAAGGATGAGAGGTGGCCTTGGTAAAGGATTGGAGACATGAGACTAAGGGAATTGTCATATGATTTTCAAGGACTATGTCACATAAGGACAATGAGGTTTACTTCAGCAATGACATGATGTTTCACAGATAATGTATGACCAAAGGATAGGCATGTCAAAAAAATTCCCAAAACATGATCTATGTGTGCCAGTTTTATGTCAAGACCAAGATAGGTGGGAATGATATGGATTAAATGGTGCCAAGAGGAAGGCCTAGGAGATGAGACGACTTTCCCCCAAGTGTAAGAGTCCACATAGATGATTTATTTTACACATGACGCCTGTTTGCCAGGTTTTCATCAAGGTGACGATGTTTTACATTTTTCAATTTTTTTTATATTTCTAATTTTGTGGATAGCCTGGATGCTTTAGATACCACTGATTGTTCTGAATCCACTGACGATGCCAATGTAGAGACTAGTGCCATGATATGCCAATAATGACCTTGTTGAAGGAGTTGTCTTGTCAGGATCAGGAGTACGTCGTCATCAGAACTCCCACATGGCACCAGGGAATTCAAGTATTGGCCATAGTCTAAATCATCATCAGCTTCAACATTCGAAGGAGAGTCTGAAAGCACGATAGGAGAGTTGTGCTTACCCAGGTAGGACCTATGACTCCTCTCCTTCTTTTTGGCCTTCTTTACTGGAAATACAAGTTCCTTTCCTTTGCATTTGACCACTTCACGACATTCAAACACACTTAGCCAGCTAGACCTCGTGATAGGTGGAAATGATGTAACAACTTTTCCCATTTTCTCTAGAGCTAGTAGAGAGATAATTAAAAAGGTTCTAGACCTAAGAGCCACAAGAGAAGAAACCCAATCCCAAAAACTACAAATAACTCGAGCAACAAAAACCCCAAATAGACTAGAGAACCTAATCTCATGCTAATTCTCTCAAGATGAAAAAATTGAAACTCTACTTAGGAAACCTCAATCACCTCGACTACACATACCTTACTTATTCTGTAATCTAAAAAGATAGTATGAATAAAATAGTGATCAACCTGCATTAAATAGAAAATTTGAGAATGCAAAATTAATGATTGAGAATTCCCTATGCAAGCGAATTGGTAACTATTCAGTTTGGCTCTTCATCTAGACCGTTCATCTTAGAGAAATTAAAAATTCATCTAAGGTAGTCATGAGCATTATTTTTTGACCATTATCAACTTGCCCCTTGAAAATAGGGAGGCTATTTCAAATGCTTCCACAACCCTCTAACTTTGATTAATCATAGCTGATTTGACAATTAGCATGTATCACCAACCTAATTCATTCTTTTCATTAATATCGGCGATGTATATAAGACTACTTTATTGGAGAGAAAATTTCTTTATACGTTTCATCGCTTCCAATATTTAGGGTACAATTTAGCGATGAGGCTATTCATGCGATGATTTTAAGTCCATTAAATCATCTTACTATAATACTTTATCAATGGTTCTCCACTTCTCCCACTGCTTTCCTTTCTAATCTATGCAAAATCCCTAGGATTATGCCATGTTTCCTTTTTCATTTATGGTCATTGCTTGTTTTTGATCTACTTTATCTTCACCTGGCTCCATCAATGATGTAAAAATTTGAGTGGTGTTCTCTAGCCCCTAGTTTTGTGTCTTAACCCTTGGTCACATTCATCCTTTCATCATGCACTGCTAATTCAAACCTTGCTCTTGAGACTCTATCTGAGGTGGGAGACATTGTGTTAGCTCCAAATTTGGACATGTACAACCTAAATAAAACAAACATCACACAAACATCGCTCGTATGATCATATCAGATTAGCGAGATATAAAACCCTTTAAAGGTCCTCCATCACTTATTGCTAATTTAGAACCCAAGTTCCAAATCAAATCAATAATGAATGATGAAGTTATTACATAAGGTCTTTTTCCATTGCTAATTCTCCTCATATGTTTTGCAAGAAATTAGTGATGAGAATATTTACAACTTTTAATGTCCATCGTGTATCATTGATGTGAAACTTTATATTCAAAACATATTTGTGATCAAGCGATATGCAGGAAATTGCATCACATCACTCATTGTTGTTCCAAGTTTATCTTTTTATGGCCATCCCTAATGAATGATAAGAACATAAATTCAAAAGCATTGCTCATCGCTATTACAATGTTGAAGGCTCAAAATCCATTAGCAATGAGTGATATCAAAGGGAAAAAATTAATCCATCGCTCATGTCGCTAATTCAAGGTGTGAATCAATGAAAAAATTAGCAATGAGTGATACATCTATGAAGGTTATCAGGATATAAGTGGGAACTTTCAAAGCACATGCTCATTAGTTTGTCTAAACAGAGGGGACTTCCCTAGGACGACATGAGAATAATAGGCTGAAGACTTATGAATCATGCAATACAATGGATGTAAAAGTTAGGCTATTCAAAACTAGACACGAGAAAGGCCAATCACATGATGATATTTTACATGCGTGAAAAGATTCTTTATGACTGACAATAGGAAAAGCCAGTAAATGACATAATAGAAAACCAAGCGATTAAAAATGAACAAAACCCTAAATCTCATATAAGAACCCTAGAACAGATGTAACAAATATTTTTAAGTAAAATTTCTTAGGGTTTTAACATGAGCACATTATAATTTTGCAAAATTTCAAAAGTTCCATCAGAATATATACAATAAAAATCCAAAAATAGAAAAGGATTACCATAGATATCAATTATATTCTTATTAGAAATCATACCCAAGCATGGTGTGTAAAGTTAGATTTTATGTCTTGAAATATAAACAAGGTGTTGGAGTAGGATTACAACTAATAAAACCGAATGGAAAAGTTCACTTAGTTTCCTACAGACTATAATTCACTTACATGAATAACACCATGGGTTTTGAAGCCATGATTAAAGGATTCAACTAGTGTCAAATTAAAAGGTAAAATAATTACAAGCATTTGGTTACTTAGAGAAAATTAGTAAAATAATCTTATCCCAATACTCATAGCATGATGAAAATGTTTCCTCCTATCACTCTCATATAATCTAATAAATTATTCTATTACCTCTAACTTTCCATTTATAATAAGAAGACAAATCCTTTATTTTATTTGTTGGAACACATTTATCATTTCACCAAAATATCAACCTATTAATGCATGATATAAGTGCCAGAGATAAATGGATCCACATGAGGTGGTTACTCCATGTCATGAATCCGAAGGGAGATGCTATTGATTAGTCAAAAAATTCCACGTCAACATCACCCGAGGGGACTCAAACTCATGGCTATGGCACTGATACCATTTGTTGGAACAAGTTTATCATTGGGCCAAAACATCGACCTGTTAATGCATGATATAAATACTAGAGATAAATAGATCCATGGTAGGTGGTTAGTCAATGTCATGAATTCAAAGGGGGGTGTTGATGATTAGTAAAATAGGAACTAGAATAGTAGAGTTAACCACACCACTATATGATAAGGGAGAATAAAACATGCAAATAGTGGACAATCTAATAACCAACGAAATATTAGGCATAAAACATGGGAGGTAGAGAAGCAAAGTCTCCAAATGATCTTATCCACTATCATGGCATGCATGGATAAATATAAAGAAATTGATACATAAATTAAGACCCAAGTAGGTGAGTTAATGATATTAAATACCTTTTAGGCCCATACATTCCATTGCACCAACCCTTACAATAAAATGTTGAAATCAATGATCAAAATGTAAAGTGTAGTGCAAGAAAATAGATCATGGACATGTAGAAATAGATAAATATTTAATATAAAATATTTAAGCATGTGTAAGTAAAAGAACATGTATATTTAAAACTCAATAATATTTAAAGTCTAAGGTTTAGGGTTTAGGAGTCTAGACTATATAAGAAACTCTCGCAAGTCCTTAATTTACTATAATTTATTTTTAAAAGTATGGCTTTAATACATATTATCATTTACTTATGTTATATACAATACATTCTAAATTCCTAATTTATGTGTGTAGACTTTACTCAAATTATAATATTTAAGGAACTTAGGGTTTAGGGTTTAGGGTTTAAGACATATTCTTTAAGACTAGGGATGTTTCAAGGATAATCAAATTACACATGTCTCCACTAGGGAAGGGTCCTAGATACGATGTAGGTTTTATCATATCTATGAACTTGATAAGGTAAAAAAAATATAGTAGAAAGGAATTTGATTAGTTAATTTAGTGGAAGAGAGTTTATCCAAAATTTATCTAATCATAGATTTATCAGTAGAATTTATGGTTTATAGAGTAAATAGGTGTCGAAACGAAAATTGTACTCCCTTCTTGTAGATAGTGCAATTTCTTGCCTAATTTGGACCTATTTTGGCACCCTTGCATTAAATACCCTTTTCAATCTTCATTAATAGGCCCCTAAAACCATTTCATTCAGATATCTAGGCTTATTTCAACTAAAAACCCAACAAAATCCACAAAAGCATCAAAAATTCTAACAACCCAGCCCAAAAATCTAGGGTGGGACTCATATGCCACTTTGGGCATATGAGTCAGGCATATGAGTCCCCCTAGGTGGGACACATAAGCCAGAAGTGGCATATGAGTCCCATTTGGGTCCTTTTTAGGGTTTGAGTGAGAAATTCAAGTTTTTAATTCAAATTTTTGGTTGATGTCAACTTTTTAGATCTAAATAACGGTAAATTAGGTGTAATTCCTATATAAAAAAGCTTCCAAAGTCATTTTCCATCTAAGGAATAATCTAGAAGAGAAATTTCAAGATCCAAGCATTCAAGAGCATTCTAGAACAAGTAATCAAGAAAGTTGAAGCCTTGGAGTAGCATTATTGTGTTTTTGTAGGTCTTCAATTTGACTTCCATTCAATATCTAGCATTGTTAAGGGTTGATTATCATTTCCTATAGTGAATCATGATGGATTCTAGGTTGGGGAGATGCAACTAGCCATCCATACAAGGCTAATGACTTATTTCCTAAGTGACTCCATCCTCCATGATCATTCTACATTCATCCTAAGGAATATGCATACATTATTAGGGCTCATTTGGGTGAGTAGGGATCTCTCAAAGTGAGTCATTCATATTCATGCTTCATTATTGCATCTCATTCTAGCACAATAGAATAGGGTTGCATTACATTGTATATTTCCTAATCTTAGACACAATTAAGGTTAGGGTTTGTGTTCACATTTTCATTCAAAATCTATTGTTTCTATTAAGGTTTAATTACCAAACTATGGGTTTGACTGAGGCAAAGCCCCCATAAGCAATTCAACTCTATATTCTATGTAGCAGGTATTTTTATATGTTTAGACCTAAAAATTAGTTTGGGAAGGAAGAGAAGAGATTGGAGCACAAATATGGAGTTTGAATTCCTGAAAAAGTGGAATGAGACTAATACACCAAAAGTGGCATGAGTCCCACTATAGGAAATTTTCCAAAAAAATTCAAGATCCTAAATCTACATTATCAGAAACCTATTCCAAGTTTAGAAACCCTAGATTGGGATTGATACACTAGAAGTGGAATATGAGTCCTAGTGTGCACTAAAAGCAACATTTTCAACATTTCAAAGTTGATTCCAAGGCTCCTTGTAATTCCCAGGTGCAATTCCATGTTTTTCTAGTTTATCATTTAGATTTGTACTCTTTTTTAGGTCATTTAGTGAATTTTTCATTGCATTAGGTTTAAACATTAGGTCTTTCATTTCATTAGTATTTACAAGCCCTAGCTTGGTGGTGAACCCCTCTTTAGTTTCTAATCAAACCCTAGGACATCCCTATTGTAGATCTCTTTCCCCTTTACATCTTTGGATTGAGACATATAGGGTTTCCTTGAGTGAAACTTAAGTGAAATAGGAGGATCCCTCTCTCTTCCCATTTTCATTATTTTAATTTGGTGAACCTACATTTAGAACTTCTTAATTTTGATTAGGAGTGCATTTTCATCCTAGATCTAGCTTGCATTAACTTTACATTAGGGTTTGCATTAGTTAATTGGAATTCTATGGTTTCTAATTCTTGCATTAGTGAAAGTGCGTATAGGTTGCATTTTTGCAACTTGCATCATCTCAAATAATCTCAAATCTGTATTTTCATTTAGTCTACGGATCATCCAATCTAAAAAGCATAAAAACCACTTAAAATTTTCTAAAATTTGTGCAAAAAACCCTCATTGGGACTCATACGCCCCTCTAGGCGATTTAGTCCCATTGCAAATTTTAAACTACATTTTCCAACATTGAATTCTCTATTTTTGTGTTTTTGTTTGATGATGTTAGTTATCAGGTTCAATTTGCAGAGCTTCTGTTACATTTTTTTTTTAGTCACTAAAAAAGTAGCCTTTTTCCTTGCTTGCTTGGGTAACTAACATTAAAATTGGATAAATGGTGTCTTCAACTAGTGTTGTGTTGTATTTTAAACATTCAAACTATTCTAAGACCTTTATTTAGCAAAAACATGCTTTAATTTGTCCTTTGCAAAGGTGTTGTGAAGTGTTGTAACACACTTTCACACTTTTCTAGGGCTTATTTGCTTAATTAAGCCTTATGGGCCCCTTTCTAAATAAAACAAGCATAGTTTTCACCTTGTTTAAGTGTTGTAAAGTATTTTAAATCACTTTCACACTTATCTAGGTGGTCTTAATTTATTAAGGTTAAGTGGAGTTATTAACCCCCCTTTTTAGGCCTTAATTTTGACACCTCTTGAGGATCCTTCAAGACAAGCATAAATTAAATATCAAATTATTTCATTGAGAAAAATTTGGTCCTGTTAAGTTGAGCTAGGACCCATTCACCCTTGATGGTGAATGGTTCTCTTAAAAAGACCCCCTTTTTTCTAGTGATCTAAAATGGGTTTTTGGCCTTCTTTCAGCTCCCCAAAGCTCAGTCTTGGAAACTTAGCCATGACCCATTCACCTTTGGTGGTGAATGGGTCCTCCCTTAATGAGACCCTATTTTTTTAATTTCATTCTAGAGAGAAATTAATTATCCTTCTTTCTAGATTTGGTGTCGGCCTTAGTTCTTTGAATTTCAGGGTTAATCTCCTAATTTAGTATAAATAAGGGGTTAATTCACATAGTTTCAACTAATATTTTCAAGAGAGCATCCTAATACTTTACAAGAGAATTATAAAGCACTTGAAGAGCATTCATAAGGCATTTCAAGGTAGATTTCAAGTCTTTATTGCAACAATTCAAGGATCATATCATCATGGCAAGGTTCTAATTGTGTTATTTCATGTTCATGATTTATTATCTTATTTCATCATTTGGTTTAATTACCTACAAGAGTTTTGACTAAGGAAAACCCCCATTCACTAAAACATCAACAATTTTTTTGTCCTTGAGTTTTTTATTGTAGATTTTACATGTTGGAGCAAAGTTGCGAAATTGTCAAAGTTGCAAAGTTGTCATTCAAGGTGCAATATCACAAAGAGAGCTCTAGGGAATTAATTACATGATTCTAGAACTTGGTAACATGGATTTCAAGAGTGCATAAATCAAGGTACATGATCCTTAAATCAATTTTTTGAAACCCTTAAAGGACCCATTCACCCATGAAGGCGAATGAGTCCTCCATAGCTCAAAACTAGCAACTTTCTAGACAGGTACACAACTTTTATGCTCTAAAATCATTCCTCATAGTTTCTATAATAGTTAGGGTTGATCTTTGGTTGTTATCAGCATCTTCTTTTGCATAATTTGAAGTGATTTGGTCCTTGAAAAATCAAGTGACCTATCTTATTTGTACTTACAATTTGGGATAGGTCCTATTTTTCACCATTTCATTTTTGGTGAACCCGACTTATTCAACATTACACTTTTCTACATTTTGGAGTCTTTCATTGTATTTCAATTTAAAATATTTCATTCATTGAATTTAGGTTTGCATTGAAATAGGGTTTCTCCTTTTGTATATAAATCTTGCATATCATATAATGTTTAGATTTGCATTGTTTTGCACTTCTTAAATCTAAAAATATACAAAAATAAAGCACTCATTTTGCATCCCATTCATATTTCAATCAATTTCATTTGAAAATAAAAACAAATTTCATTTCAAAATAGGTCTTTCATTTCATTTTTCTCTTGCATTTTTGCATTGAATTTCTAGAAAATCTGAATCTACATTTCACTATCTACAACCTGGAACTAAAAGATAAATTTGAAAGCTTGCAAACCATTAAAAAATAGTTTAAAAAGACCTTACTAGGACCCATTTTCCTTTACTGGTGAATAAGTCCCTGATTAGGTCTGACCTAAAGCTTATGGAACCTGAAAAGACATTAAAATCTAGTCTGAAATCCATAAAAAACTCCTAGAAAAACCTAACCAGGACCCATTCTCCCTTATTGGAAAATGAGTCCCTACTAGGTACAAATTTGCAATTTTAGGACATTAAAATCTCAGCTTCTAGCTTCTATTTGGTACATTCATCTTGCTATTTCAGTTTCTAGATTTGTTGTTTCATCAATTTCTTTGCATTTATCTTAAATTTCTTTATTTTGGTGCATTGTAAAAATTCAAAATTGCATCAAAACATTTCATTTTCAGCTTGTTGATTTTTTTAATGAGTAAATTAGAATGTTTAGGTGTGAAATTTTGAAAATGGAGAACTTTTTAGGCAATGTATGGAATTCTTTGTTCTCTTTGGTTGATGTTTCATATTGTGTTTTTGGAAATGACCCTAATGAAATTGAAATTGAACTCACTCATCCTCACACAACTCCTAATGCATGTCCTCCTTGTGATGTTGACATCATTGGAAAAGATGATGCTAGCATGAATGAATTCATCAATGATTTCCTTAACAACCTTGAGTCAAATGCATCCTTTTGTCCTTCAATGAAACAACCCACACAAGATGAGATGGTTGATATTTTACATCCTAAAATTGAGTCACAAGTTTAACCTAAGTTCCCTACCATAGGTGAACCTAGTACCTCTAAACAAGAAAAAATAAACCTTCCTATCTCAAAAAAGTGACCAAAACATCAATCAACATTGAAGAGACATATGGAAAATGATTCATGATCTTACACAAGAAAGGATGTGATACAACAAGTGAACATAACATTCATCAAGTCCTAGAGAAAATACCAACTCAAGAAACCAAAGTCTTAGGATATCAAGATCTCCCTCACAACATACGAGCTCCTAAAGAATACCTAAGGCTTCATAGTGATGGTACAATAATTTTTGATCCTCCTCCTGATATAAATGCCCTTCCTAAAAAGCAACCCATACCTTCTAGGGATAAGTATAATAAAGATAAGATCATCTCAAGACCTCCTCCGCTAATTTCATCTAGAGAAGTTGGTGAGTCTAGAAAGTGCAAGAGGCCTTACAAGTTAAATAATCTCAAATTCCCTTGTCCCCCACCTGAAAGTGAAAGGAAACTACAAATTCTTCTAAACAAAGAACTCATAACCCTACCACCAATGAAAGATAGGCTCATACTATATCCTAAAGATGCAAATGTTCCACATTTTTTATACCAAATAACTCTTGGACATAGTACTAGTGAGTTTCATGCATTCAAATTAATATTGAGCAACTTTCACTTCGATGGAAATGATTTCCATTATGTGATTGAATAACATACACCCTTCCTGCTACTTGTCATGTAATAGTTGTAGAATCTTAAAACATTCTCATTATTACATGTCTTACACTTATTGTAAATCATCTTCTCTAATGCAAGGAGCTAATTTTCTTCACTTACCTCAGCTCATTCTTGTCTTGCACAAAGTGAGGGAAAGAATTTGATAGATTTTTCCTAGTAATTCATTTGTTGTTTTCCCTTTGGCTAGTTTCCTTCCTTCCATTTATACCAACCAAGATTGGGAGGTAGATGACCTGCTTTAGGTTAACTTGCTTGTGCCTTGCTAATATTTTGTTTTTTCATTTTCTTTAATTGCATGTGAATAATGTGATCCCCTGTGATGTTTCATTTGATGTTCCTCTCTCTTTTTGTGCATTCTTATCTATGTCATAATATTTTTTTTCTTGTGTTTTACTTTTGGGGATGACGCAAGGCATCAAAACATTAATGTCTCTTCGCTATTGACCCAAAATATTTTCCTTTATCTCTTTCACTTTCCTTGTGCTTTCCTTTTGTGAATGATGCAAGGCATCAAGACATTTGTGTTTCTTCCATGTTGACCCAAAAGGATTTTTCTTTATTTTTGCTTTCTTTTTGTCATTCTTCAAGTTTTGTGAGTATTTGGGGAATGATGATAGTTCCATGCTCTATGACAAAATTGTAGCATAGACATACTAACTCCAAAATCTATAGATCCCTTATGTGTTTGTGGGGAAAACCCTTCCTTCCTATTTCATGACGCAACTTGCTTCAAAAACATATGACTTGGAAAAGGGTTTTCCAAAAAAAGCTCTGATGTCTTAGGCTAAAAACATTAACTACTTTAAAGAAATTGCTCATAGTAATGGTGTAGCAACCACTTTAAAGTGGGTGCATACAATCATGACATCTTTTGGATAATTTCATGGCATGATTTTTATTTCTTCTTGTGATGTGTCCTCTTCTCAGTGGTTTCATTGGGTTTGTTGTTTTCCAGGAGTGTACGATCTATTGTCATGGAATGATATGAACGAGGCATCCCATTCGTGATTTGACACATTGATTCATCCTCTCTTGGAAAAATTAGGCACAATGCTCCCTAAGAGGAAGACCGTTACACGAACAAAGAAAAATCCACTTTCTAAAAAAAATTTACATGACATTGAAATTTTTTTTAAAGCATTTTCACTGTGGTGCCTTATCGAAGTTGTTAGGAGGATGACTTTGGTATGGTATGAGAGGCTAATTCGATTCTCTCATTTTCCACCTCATTGGGATAACTCACCTAGTGGAGATACATATTTTGGTACAAACTCACCCCACTGATGACCTGAAGTTACATGGCCCTGGAGTGAGCAGCATGTGTTATGGACAAACAACCACCACCTCATATTGCATTGAATCAATTGTGCTTGATCCTTTGTTTTTATTTATTCTTCTTCGCCTTTAACAAGGTATGATCATGTATCTTTCTTATTTCTGCATAATTATGTGTCTTGGATGTCTACTTTAGTGTGATTTTGACATGAGGTCATCCTCTCACTAAAGTGGAGGAAAAATGTAGTTACAAAAACTGTATCCTTTTTCCTTGCTTGGTTGGGTAACTGACATTAAAATTGAACAGGTGGTGTCATCAACTAGTGTTGCAATGATCCGGGGGATATTTTTTAGTGAAAATTGAAGTGTCTCATTTCTCTCCATAATCTACACCATCAAAAATATCTTGGTGTCCTGATTCCAACGCAACTCGAACGGAGCGAAAAGGAGCCCGTTTGTGCAAGTTATGGCCAGTCAAACCTTGGGTCAAACTGGGATCAGGGGACGTCCAGGAAGAGAAAAAATGATGTCATCAAAAGTTGTCAAAGTTGGCATCATTGCGAAGAGCTTGTCGAGACCATTCTGACGGTGTTTGTTTCGTCAAAATCCGACATCGTATACAAGAGTTATCAGCAGTCAAAGCTTGCAGTTGACTTTTGAAGGTGGACCGTATGGATGCTGACGTCAACATTCCGTACTGTATGGATGGTGAAGTGGATGAACTAGAATTTGACACTGGAATCCACATCAGCATTGTATAGACCAATCATTGTGCGACACGTGGTAGTCCGTACATCTTTACACCCAGTCAGTGTTGAGGTGGCAGCATCCAATCAGCGGGACACGTCATTGCAGAGTCAGTAGTCTAGTCAGTTTTCAGTCAGCACAGTCAACATCTGAGTTGGTGACCAGGTCATCATCCGACCTTTGGCCATGTCATCATACCCGTTGGCATCCATGGGCGAATCAGGCTCCGCCATGTGGCACGACCTCGTCATGCCACATGGCCTCTAGTTCATTGTCTGTGCAGGTCGCAAATTTGTTAGTTTGTTAAAAGGTTACAGGGGGATTTGAACCCCTCCACCTGCCTGTGATAAACATAGCGGCTTAGACATTCTGCTAAATCCATGACTTTGTCTATAGTGGGTGACCAGTTCATTTTTTTATTCGTTTGTTTGAATTCGGTTGGTAAAACACCGACGGCTGGGAGTGGAACCCAGAATTGTCGGGTTCCCAAAAACCTTAACAACCATTGAGCCAGTCGGTGGGATTAGGATATGAAAGGCTTCGGTCAAGTTTTGTTGAATGCATGAAAACCGAATGCCTTATTTTTAAAACCAACTCCCCTATAATTCTAAAACAAACAACTTTTTATAAAAATATAACCTCCCAGAAACCAAATAGTTCGACAAGGGTTAAAATCCTATTAATTTTGAAAGGTTATTATTATTTTTGAAGATTTTATAAGGGAGATTATTAAAATCTATCTATAAAATTGGGAGATTAAGTTGTTTTCAGCTGATATGGGAATATTTTATAAATCAATTGGTTAGTAACCAATTTGAGTTATTCTTTTGTATAAAAAGGTGTTTTTAGGAGTGAGTTGGAGATAGAGAATAATCAGAATTTTCAAGTGAAGGGTGAAGCTGTGAATCGGAGAGCAAGGGAGTTTTCTTAGAGATCTTTTGAAGACTATTCCACACATTAAGGGCATGTTTTTGCTGATGTGCTTCAAGGGAAAAGTCTTGGTGCAATTGTAATTTTGATTTGGAGATTAACCGGATCGGTCACACTCCATTGGAGCGGACCCAGAGACGTAGTCACGTTTGTGATGAACTCCATAATCAAACGATGTTTGCATTTCTCTTCCTCACTCTCTCATATTCAGTTTCTCTTTTGAAGTTTTAATGCATAAATTTGTTAATGTATGCATGAATTCAAATTTCATAAACTTGGAATAATCATTGTAAAAATTAAGCATTCAAATTCTGCAAATAGTCTAGATCCTTTACAGATCAAGTTGGTATCATAGCTCATTTGACTATTATTGTAGTTGTTTTTTCTTGAATGCTAACGAGATCTAGGATTCAGAAGGGTGAAGGAAAGCTTGTAGACTTTGATCTTGAGATCGGGAAGCGTAGAACATTTCCAAAGATGTCTATTTCTAGAATGGAGGTTCCTGAAGAAATCAGTGAGCAAGAATTTCGTAGAGCATTCCTCAAGATGAAGGCTAAGGTGGACATTTTTTTCAAGAGAGACAAGAGTGAAAGGAATGTGAAGAAGGTTCATCGAAGCAAGAAGATCGCAAAGAGAAGGAAGAGAAACATCATGGAGATGGTGACAAGCAACCAGATCCACCCTCTTCTTCTTTTCCTCCCTCTTCTCCTTCTTCTCCATCTTCTCCTCATTCTACTTCTTTTAATCCTTTCAAGAGTGGGTATAAGCCAAAAATTAAGTTGGATGTAAAATTTGATTTTCCTAAGTATTGTGGGGAACTTAATGCTGAAAAATTGGATGATTGGATTCAGCAAGTTGAAGTCTACTGTAGAGTCCAGAACCTATTAGATGATGTTGATAGGATCCAATTAGCTACTCTTCGTTTAGGAGGTACAGCTTTAACCTGGTGGGAGAGTAAGTCTAAGGTAGAAGTTTCACAACATGGTAGAGTCAGTTTAACTTGGGCAGAGTTTGTTAACGCTTTTAAGAAGCAATTTTATCCCCTAGGACATATGCAACAGTTAATAATGGACTGGCAAATATTTAGGCAAGGGAAAGGTCAAACTGTCCAAGAGTACACCCATGAATTTAGGAAAAGGGCTATTGCTTTGAATGTTCCTTTGTACACCCAAGACACTTTGTTGAAGTACATAGGAGGTCTACATTCCTTCCTTAGACATTCCATTTTCGTTTTGAACCCTTGTAATTTGGATGAAGTTTGTGTCCAAGCTACACACTTAGAGTCAAGGGGTAAAGGATCTTTCATTGATAATGATAACTTTGTAAAGAAATCTTCTAAGAATGCAGAGACAGGGAAAGGAAAGAAGACAGCTACGGTCAAGAAGGATGAGAAACTTTCTTGCACTCATTGTGACAGGAAAGGTCATGATGAAGAACATTGTTGGCAGTTGCATCCTAAATTGAAGCCTAAGTGGGCTCGGAAACGTAATCAGAAAAAGAAAGGTAAGGAGAAAGCCACGAATGTTGTTATGGATCTTGGTTCAGATTCAAATGATGAAACTAAGATAACAGCTATGGGTTTAAAAGGTAAAGCTCCTATTTTTGGTGTTTCTGTTGCTAGTTGTGCTTCTACTTCTACAGTTAATGATGTCTCTGAAGATAAGGAAAGGAATGAGCTTTTTCATTTAAGGGTTGTTGGTAAGAATAGTAAAATTGATGCACTCACAGATAGTGGTTCTCAAGTGAATTTAATTTCAGAAAGTATTGTAAAGAACTTGGGGTTAAAAACTACATTGCATAAGAAACCTTATCCACTAGGCTGGATTTGTGAAAATGATAAGTTGCAAGTAACAAAACAATGCACCTTAAGATTCACAATCACTAGTAAATTTGTGGATGAAGTACAATTTGATGTGGTTCCACTGGATATCTATGGGATAGTGCTTGGTAGCCCTTATTTATATGATAGAAAAGCTATTTTCTATAGGGAAAAGAATCATTATCACTTGTTTAAAGATGGCATTCAGTATATTGTAAATTCTCATAGGATTAAGACTAATCGTTCTTTTGCAAACATAGGGCAATTAAAGAGGGTAATTAATGCAAGTAAAGAGTTAACTCTTATGTTTTTCAACACAGGTGGTTCTACACTTGAACTTGGAGTAGCTAACCAGGGTCAGATGTTGCAGGATGCACTCGCAGTACAATATCAGGGAATGATAATTGAAAGCATTGACGAATCCTTGGGTAAAAGTGTTTCTGTTGTGAAGGATCGATATGTTGTTGAATTATTCTCTTTCATTTCTGCATTATTGTTCAGCTTGATGCTAGTCAATTTTTGTTGGTTAGTGGCTACGACATTTGATGTAGAAGCTTATGGAAGTGATAGAATAATGTTTATGTTCAACAATATTTGTGCATTATTGATTATGCTTGTGAGCCAGGTATTCAGATGTACAGAGGATATAGGACAAGTGGGGAGGCCAAGTCCTCACTTAATGTCAGAGTAGATGTCAATTTTGGAGGTCCAAAACGTCTTCAGTGGGGAGGCCTGATCTGGGGGATATTTTTAGTGAAAATTGAAGTGTCTCATTTCTCTCCAGAATCTACACCATCAGAAAGATCTCGGTGTCCTAATTCCAATGCAACTCGAATGGAGCGAAAAGGAGCCCGTTTGTGCAAGTTATGGCCAGTCAAACCTTGGGTCAAACTGGGATAAGAGGACATCCAGGAAGTGAAAAAAATGATGTTGTCAAAATTTTCTGAACTTGGCATCATTGCAAAGAGCTCTTCAAGACAATTTCAATGGCGTTCGTTTCATCGAAATCCGACATCGTATGCGAGAGTTATCAGCAGTCAAAGCTTGCAGTTGACTTTTGAAGGTGGACCATACAGATGTTGATGTCAGCATTCTATAATATACAGATGTTGAAGTGGATGAACTAGAATTTAACATGTGGCATCCACGTCAGCATTGTACATGGCACCACCTCGGCATGCCACATGGCCTCTGGTTCATTGTCTCTGCGGGTCGCAAATTTGTTAGTTTGTTAAAAGGTTACAGGGGAATTCGAACCCCTCCACCTACCTGTGCTAAACATAGAAGCCTAGCCATTTCGCTAAATCCGCGGATTTGTCTATAGTGGGTGACCAGTTCGTTTTGTTATTCATTTTTTTGAATTTAGTTGGTAAAACACCGATGGCCGGGAGTGGAACCTGGAACCGCCGGGTTCCCAAAAACCTTTACAACCATTGAGCCAGTCGGCAGGATTAGGATATGAAAGGCTCCGGTCAGTTTTGTTGAATGCATGAAAACCGAATGCCTTATTTTTAAAACCAACTACCCTATAATTCTAAAAAAAACAACTTTTCATAAAAATATAACCTCCCAAAAACCAAATAGTCTGACAAGGGTTAAAATCCTATTAATTTTGAAAGGTTATTATTATTTTTGAAGATTTTATAAGGGAGATTATTAAAATCTATATGTAAAATTGGGAGATTAAGTTGTTTTCAGGTGATATGGGAATATTTTGTAAATCAATTGGTTAGTAACCAATTTGAGTTATTTTTTTATATAAAAAGGGGTTTTTAGGAGTGAGTTGGAGATAGAGAATAATCAGAATTTTCAAGTGAAGGGTGAAGCTGTGAATCGGAGAGCAAGGGAGTTTTCTTAGAGATCTTTAGAAGACTATTCCACACATCGAGGGCATGTTTTTGCTGATGTGCTTCAAGGGAAAAGTCTTGGTGCAATTGTAATTTTGATTTGGAGATTAATCGGATCGGTCACACTCCATTGGAGCGGACCTGGAGACGTAGTCACGTTTGTGATGAACTCCGTAATCAAATGATGTTTGCAGTTCTCTTCCTCTCTCTCTCGTATTCAGTTTCTCTTTTGAAGTTTGAATGCATAAATTTGTTAATGTATCCATGAATTCAAATTTTGTAAACTTGGAATAATCATTGTAAAAATTAAGCTTTCAAATTCTGCAAAATAGTCTAGATCCTTTACAGATCAAGTTGGTATCAGAGCTCAGTTGACTATTACTGTAGTTGTTTTTTCTTGAATGCTAACGAGATCCAGGATTCAGAAGGGTGAAGGCAAGCTCATAGACTTTGATCTTGAGATCGGGAAGCATAGAACATTTCCAAAGATGTCTGTTTCTGGAATGGAGGTTCCTGAAGAAATTAGTGAGGAGGAATATCGTAGAGCATTCTTCTAGATGAAGGCTAAGGTGGACATTCTTTTTCAAGAGAGACAAGAGTGAAAGGAACGTGAAGAAGGTTCATCGAAGCAAGAAGATTACAAAGAGAAGGAAGAGAAACATCATGGAGATGGTGACAAGCAACCAGATCCACCCTCTTCTTCTTCTCCTCCCTCTTTTTCTTCTTCTCCATCTTCACGTCATTCTACTTCTTTTAATCCTTTCAAGAGTGGGTATAAGCCTAAAATTAAGTTGGATGTAAAATTTGATTTGCTTAAGTATTGTGGGGAACTTGATGTTGAAAAATTGGATGATTGGATTCAGCAAGTTGAAGTCTACTGTAGAGTCTAGAACCTATTAGATAATGTTGATAGGATCCAATTAGCTACTCTTCATTTAGGAGGTACAACTTTAACCTGGTGGGAGAGTAAGTCTAAGGTAGAAGTTTCACAACATGGTAGAGTCAGTTTAACTTGGGCAGAGTTTGTTAATGCTCTTAAGAAGCAATTTTATCCCATAGGACATATCCAACAGTTAATAATGGATTGGAAAATGTTTAGGCAAGGGAAAGGTCAAACTGTCCAAGAGTACACCCATGAATTTAGGAAAAGGGCTATTGCTTTGAATGTTCCTTTGTACACCCAGGACACTTTGTTGAAGTACATAGGAGGTCTACATTCCTACCTTAGACATTCCATTTTGGTTTTGAACCCTTGTAATTTGGATGAAGTTTGTGTCCAAGCTACACACTTAGAGTCAAGGGGTAAAGTATCTTTCATTGATAATGATAACTTTGTAAAGAAATCTTCTATGAATGTAGAGACAGGGAAAGGAAAGAAGACAACTATGGTCAAGAAGGATGAGAAACTTTCTTGCACTCATTGTGATATGAGAGGTCATGATGAAGAAAATTGTTGGCAGTTGCATCCTAAATTGAAGCCTAAGTGGGCTCAGAAACGTAATCAGAAACAGAAAGGTAAGGAGAAAGCCACGAATGTTTTTATGGATCTTTGTTTAGATTCAGATGATGAAACTAAGATAACAGCTATGGGTTTAAAAGGTAAAGCTCCTATTACTGGTGTTTTTGTTGCTAGTTGTGCTTCTACTTCTACAGTTAATGATGTCTCTGAAGATAAGAAAAGGAATGAGCTTTTTCATTTAAGGGTTGTTGCTAAGAATAGTAAAATTGATGCACTCATACATAGTGGTTCTCAAGTGAATTTAATTTTAGAAAGTATTGTAAAGAACTTGGGGTTAAAAACTACATTGCATAAGAAACCTTATCCACTAGGCTGGATTTGTGAAAATGATAAGTTGCAAGTAACAAAACAATGCACCTTAAGATTCACAATCACTAGTAAATTTGTGGATGAAGTACAGTTTGATGTGGTTCCACTGGATATCTATGGGATAGTGCTTTGTAGCCCTTATTTATATGACAGAAAAGCTATTTTCTATAGGGAAAAGAATCATTATCACTTGTTTAAAGATGGAATTCAGTATATTGTACATTCTCATAGGATTAAGACTGATCATTCTTTTGCAAACACAGGGCAGTTAAAGAGGGTAATTAATGCAAGTAAAGAGTTAACTCTTATGTCTGTCAGCACAGGTGGTTCTACACTTGAACTTGGAGTAGCTAACTAGGGTCAAATGTTGTAGGATGCACCCGCAGTAAAGCATCAGGGAATGATAATCGAAAGCATTGATGAATCCTTGGGTAGAAATGTTTCTATTGTGAAGGATCGATATGTTGTTGACTTATTCTCTTTCATTTCTGCATTATTGTTCAGCTTGATGCTAGTCAATTTTTGTTGGTTAGTGGCTATGACATTTGATGTAGAAGCTTATGGAAGTGATAGAATAATGTTTATGTTCAACAATATTACTGTATTCTTGATTATGCTTGTGAGCCATGTATTCAGATGTACAGAGGATAAAGGACAAGTGGGGAGGCCAAGTCCTCACTTAATGTCAGAGTAGATGTCACTTTTGGAGGTCCAAAAGGTCTTCAGTGGGGAGGCTTGATCCGGGGGATATTTTTAGTGAAAATTGAAGTGTCTCATTTCTCTCCAGAATCTACACCATCAGAAAGATCTCGGTGTCCTGATTCCAATGCAACTCGAACGGAGCAAAAAGGAGCCCATTTGTGCAAGTTATGGCGAGTCAAACCTTGGGTCAAACTAGGATCAGGGGACATCCAGGAAGTGAAAAAAATGATGTTGTCAAAAGTTTTCAAAGTTGGCATCATTGCAAAGAGCTCTTCAAGACGATTCCGATAGCATTCGTTTCATCAAAATCTGACATTGTATGTGAGAGTTATCAGTAGTCAAAGCTTGCAGTTGAATTTTAAAGGTGGATCGTATGGATGCTGATGTCAACATTCCATACTATATGGATGGTGAAGTGGATGAACCAGAATTTGACACATGGAATCCATGTCAGCATTGTACGGACCAATCATTATGTGACACGTGGCAGTCCGTACATCTGTACACCTAATCAGCGTTGAGGTGGCAGCATCTAGTCAGCGAGACACATCATTGCAGAGTCAGCCATCCAGTCAGCTTTCGGTTAGCACAGTCAGCATCTGAGTTGGCAGCTAGGTCATCGTCCAATCTTTGGCCACATCATCATACTCGTCGGCATCCACAGGCGAATCAGGCTCCGCCACGTGGCACCACCTCAGCATGTCACGTGGCCTCTGGTTCATTGTCTTTGTGGGTTGCAAATTTGTTAGTTTGTTAAAAGGTTATGAGGGAATTCAAACCCCTCCACCTGCCTATGCTAAACATAGCAGCCTAGTCGTTCCGCTAATTCCACGGCTCTGTCTATAGTGGGCGACCAGTTCATTTTGTTATTCATTTGTTTGAATTCGGTTGGTAAAACACTGACGGTCGGGAGTGGAACCCGGAACCGCCGGGTTCCCAAAAACCTTTACAACCATTGAGCCAGTCGGCGGGATTAGGATATGAAAGGCTCCGGTCAATTTTGTTGAATGCATGAAAACCGAATGCCTTATTTTTAAAACCAACTCCCCTATAATTCTAAAACAAACAACTTTTCATAAAAATATAACCTCCCAAAAACCAAATAGTCCGACAAGGGTTAAAATCCTATTAATTTTGAAAGGTTATTATTATTTTTGAAGATTTTATAAGGGAGATTATTAAAATCTATATGTAAAATTGGGAGATTAAGTTGTTTTGAGGTGATATGGGAATATTTTGTAAATCAATTGGTTAGTAACCAATTTGAGTTATTTTTTTGTATAAAAATGGGCTTTTAGGAGTGAGTTGGAGATAGAGAATAATCAGAATTTTCAAGTGAAGGGTGAAGCTGTGAATCGAAGAGCAAGGGAGTTTTCTTAGAGATCTTTTGAAGACTATTCCACACATCGAGGGCATGTTTTTGCTGATGTGCTTCAAGGGAAAAGTCTTGGTGCAATTGTAATTTTGATTTGGAGATTAATTGGATCGGTCACACTCCATTGGAGCAGACCCAGAGACGTAGTCACGTTTGTGACGAACTTCATAATCAAATGTTGTTTGCACTTCTCTTCCTCTCTCTCTCGTATTCAATTTCTCTTTTGAAGTTTTAATGCATAAATTTGTTAATGTATGCATGAATTCAAATTTCATAAACTTGGAATAATCATTGTAAAAATTAAGCATTCAAATTCTGCAAATAGTCTAGATCCTATACAGATCATGCAATGTCTTTTAAACATTCACATTGTTCTAAGATCTTTATTTAACAAAAACATGCCTTAATTTGTCCTTTCCAAAGGTGTTGTGAAGTGTTGTAATGCATTTTCACACCTTTCTAGGACTTATTTGGTTAATTAAGCCTTATGGGCCCCTTTCTAAATAAAACAAGCATAGTTTTCACCTTATTTAACTATTGTAAAGTATTTTAAATCACTTTCACACTTATCTAGGGGGTCTTAATTCATTAAGGTTTACTGGAGTTATTAACCCCCCTTTTTAGGCCTTAATTTTGACACCTCACAAGGATATTTCTCGACAAGCATAAATTAAATATCAAATTATTTCATTGGGAAAAAATTGGTCTTGGTAAGTTGAGCTAGGACCCATTCGCCCTTGATGGTGAATGTTTCCTCTCTTCATAGGACCCCCTTTTTTTTGGTGATTTGGAATGGATTGTTGACCTTCTTTTAGCTCCCCAAAGCTCAGACGTAGAAACTTAAACATGACCAATTCACCTTTGGTGGCGAATGGGTCCTCCCTTAATTAGAACCTAATTTTTGAATTTAATTCTAGTGATAATTTAATTATCTTTCTTTCCAGATATGGTGTAAGCCTTAGTTCTTTGAATTTCAGGGTTAATCTCCTAATTTAGTATAAATAAGGGGTTAATTCACAGAGTTTCACCTAATATTTTCAAGAGAGCATCCTAATACTTTACAAGAGAATTTTAGAGCACTTAAAGAGAATTCATAAGGAATTTCAAGAGAGATTTCAAGTCTTTATTGTAGAAATTCAAGGATCATATCATCATGGCAAGGTTATAGTTGCTTTATTTCATGTTCATGGTTCATTATCTTATTTCATCATTTGTTTTAATTACCTACAAGAGGTTTGACCGAGGAAAACCCCCATTCACTAAAAACTCAACAATTTTCCTATCCTTGAGTGTGTTATTGCATATTTTACAGGTTGGGGGAAGATTTGGAGCAAAGTTGAAAACTTGTCAAAGTTGCAAAGTTGTCATTCAAGGTGCAAGATCACAGAGAGAGCTCTATAGAATTAAATTCAATATTATAGAACTTGGTAACAAGTATTTAATGAGTGCATACATCAAGGTATAGGATCCTAAAATCAATTTTCAAAAACCCTAAAAGGACCTATTCACCCCTGAAGGCGAATGAGTCCTCCATTGCTCAAAAACAACCTTCTAGATAGGTACACAACTTTTTATGCTTTAAAATCATTCCTCATAAGTTATGTAATAGTTAAGGTTGATTTTTTGTTGTTATTAGCATCTTATTTTGCATAGTTTGAAGTGATTTATTCATTGAAAAATCAAGTGACCTATCTCATTTGTACTCACATTTGGGATAGGTCCTATTTTTTACCATTTCAATTTCATTAGATTTAGCCTAGTTTACATTCATTTCAATTGTGGATAGAATTATATTATAATACTTTTCATTTTCAGCACTAGTTCATTGTTCAATTAGGTTCAATTACATTTAGAATTTGTTAGAAAACAAAACAAAAATAACTAAAAACTAATGAACCACTTGGAGAAAGCATAGTTATTTGAATATGTCAAATCTCTATTTCCAAGTTAACCTAACCCTTAATCCTTTTTATAGTGATGAATTTGACATGTTAGATGAAGCCCTTGAGGATTTCATCTCACAAGTTTCATCCACTTGTAATGTAGTAAAATTCATACCCTTGCATTTTTACACTTGTGTGGGCCCGCCTTGCTTTATTTATGCTTCTTTATGGCTTACTTCATGGTATTTTGCATTCACAAGCCCTATGAATTACATATTTTTCTAGCTAATCTTGACATTATCCAATGCATAAATGATAATTTAATGATTCCATCATAATGTCCCTAATTTTTGGGTCAAGACTAGAACACCACCTAGGATGTCTTTGTCCCCCAAGGGTCTCGGGACCTTGATTTTGACACATCTTAATTGGGCCCCTTTTTGGTGCCTTGGCCCTAATTTTTTAGGACATGCGAAAAATATGCCACCTACAGCATCTTAGTCCTCCTTGATACTTTTACAAGATTTAATTTCAAATTCTTTTAGGATTTAGCCTCCTTTATTTAATGAATTCATATGTCAGCTTGATGTGATGTGATTTTGGGATATTAAGCATAGATAAGTATAAATACAAGGTTCATCCTCTCATTTTTCATATCAAGTAATCAAGTAATATAACAAGCAATCTAAGCATCCAAGTATTTTGTGAGAGCATTCAAGAGCAACTCTTCAAGCATTTGGAGCCATCATCAAGATTCAAGCATCCTATCAAAGAGATTTCTTGCATAATTTGTGTTGTTGTGCTAACATTTGTGATGTAGGTTTTGATTCAAGCAAGCAATTCAAGTCCATATCTTTGGTTCAAGACCCATATCCATTGCAACCATTACACAAAATTTTGCGTACTTTACAAGGGTTTGGTGAGTTGTAGCATTGCATGTTGTTCATTCACCTTTTCCTTCATTATTCTATTTCATTTCAAGGTTTGATTACCAACAAGGGGTTTGACCAAGGAAAACCCCCATTCACTAACAAACAACAATTTTTTCCCATGTTGCATATTTGTGACTACAAATCTAGACTAAAGTCTTGAAGATCACTTGGAGTGAAAAGTTGTAAAAGCTGCAAAGTTGCATTACAAAGTTGTCATTTTCAAGAAAAATCACCTACAGGCCATATTTGGAAGATTCATAACCTAAGATTGAACAGGAAGAAAGTGTAGATCTTGGAGCTCAGGACCACATTCAATTTTTTTAGAAATATAGAATGGGACTAATATGCCATCTTGGGTGTCTTAGTCCCCCTAGGCATATTTTTTAGATATTTTTTGAGATCCTGTTCCAACATCCAAAGACTCCGTGCTTGCCTCAAAAAATAACAACTGGTATAATATGACATCTTGGGTGTCTTTGTCCTCCCTGGCATATTTTGGGGGCATCTCTATATTTCCAAAATCTTCGCAAGATCTCTAGACTTCCCAGGTACACATATCCTATCTCCCTATTGCATAATTTCATCATTTGCATCTCTCATTTAGCTTCCATAATTAGGTTTTGTAGGTTGAATGTTCATTTTTATTTTCCAAGCATTTACTTGGTGGTGAACCCCTTAAGTTGAAAGAACCCCCTCCTAGGTCTTCCTCATTATGAATTAACTCACCTTGTAAGGTTGCTAGTCAATCCAATTAGGACCCCTAGGACATTCTTGAGTGATTTTTTGGGGTAAAGAGTGACATTGTGCACCCCTTTTTTCCATAGATCATTTTGGTGAACCTGCCTCTTTTGAACATTCCTTTTTTGATTTGGAGTCCATCAAATTCCTAGATCTAGATTGCATTGATTCTTACATTCCATCTTGCATTAGTTAAAGTGCATCTAGGTTTTCCTGCATTTTGCATCAATGAAATTTCATTTAGGGTTTCTCCTATTTGCATTAGTGAAAGTGCATATAGGTTGCATTTTTACTTTCTTGCATCATTTAATTTCATTGAAAAATTGAAAAGTACATTCTTATCATCTTAAATGCATTTAGAAACATTCTTATTGCATTCAAAACTAAAAAAATTGCATTCAATATTGCATCCAATTGCTTGTTCCTAGTTACTTTTTTATTGCACTCATTTGAACATTTTTCCATTTCTAAACATTATCATCCTAAATAGGCAATCTGTAAAAACTATAGAATTTCTATAATTTTCTTTTGTCTCTAACAAAAATCTCTATCATGACTAAAAATCCCTTCCTGGCATCTTAATCCCTCTCAGTGTTTCTGCCTCAGTCTACTTCATTCCCTAGAACTTCAGAATCTCACTAGGATGACCAAGATGCCCTTCCTGGCATCTTAGTCCCTTGTTGAATTTGACTCTCCATTTTTCAAGGTCTAAAATTTATTTTCCATGTTTATGTGGGTTTCCTTCAGTTTTCTATTTTAGTTTACTGAATTGTTGTTATTCCAATTTCTTTCATTTCAATTATAATTGCAAGCATAGGATATTGTGTTCATTGAATTTTTTGTGGTTTATCCCTTGTATGAGTTGTAGTACTTGGTGTCTTACTACTAATACTGTGGTTAGACGAAGTTCGAGACTCATCACATCTTGTCATAAAACACTCGTGGATCTTGGGTTATCAAGCTCTCTCACTTCTAGTGTTGGAACTAGTTCACTAGGTATGGACCATACCTTTGACACCTCTTTTGCTATGCCTACCTTATCTACAAGTGTTGTTCCAAGTTTTCACACAATGGTTGATCATGTCCCTCAAGAAAACATAATGAAAATGCATGAAGACTTAGCTCATTTACAAGATAGTGTGAGTACCGAAAACATTTCCAACAATGTTATACATGCCACAAAATATTCACTCCATGATCGAAAGTGATGAAGGACTAGAAGTTGTGCATAACATAGCTCACATCTTTGGAAAACATCTTCCTTCTACAACTAATGGTGCTCAAGCTTCAAATAATGTGAAAATCCTAGGAGGAAATCAAACTCCTCCCTCTTCAACTATGACATCCATTCCCACCTATACCAATCCCCAAATGACCACAACAATGAAGCCAACTAGTAGCATCCTTCCTACCTCAAAAATTTCAACTAGTGTTCCTTATACCTATGTGGAATCTAATATTATATCTCAACCCATAAGAAATCCATTCATGGGTCCTTCCAAAACATACACACCACCACCATACTCATCTCCATCACACACTACAAGAAATGATCCTATCATTAACCATCTCTTACAAAGTCTTTCATCCATTCAATGTCAAGTTTCCACCATAAATCAAAATCAAAATGGTCCACCTTCATACTATGTCAAAAGTAACCCATTATCCTTGGAGATATTAAGAAATTTGGTGCCACAAGGTATAAATATCCCTAGATTAGAGAAATATGGAGGAAGGGAGACCCTGCTAATCATGTTAATGCCTTTACTGCTTTGTGTAGTGACTTTATCCTTGAGGACAAACTGTTGGCAAAACCATTTTCCCCGATCCTTGAAAGACGTTTCCTTGGATAGGTTCTATGCATTACTGAATAACTCAATTCATTCAATCAATGAACTTGTTGAAGCCTTTATTAACGATTTCCAAGTGCACATGGTTCTTGAAATGAAATTGGTTGATTTGATGATATGCAAGAAAAATGAGCATGAAAATTTCACTAACTTTATTTCACACTACCAATCACTTTATTCCCAAATCAATGTGAAAATTCTTGATTCCCATATTCAAAATATGTTCATAGAAAATTTACAAAGAAAAATAAGGGATAATATCATGATGATAAAATTCCCCTCCTTTATGCATTTATGCACTTCCCTTCGAGACTATTAGAATTCCGTCAC
Source organism: Sequoia sempervirens (assembly GCA_007258455.2). Classification (NCBI taxonomy): domain Eukaryota; kingdom Viridiplantae; phylum Streptophyta; class Pinopsida; order Cupressales; family Cupressaceae; genus Sequoia; species Sequoia sempervirens. The sequence goes on along the minus strand of VDFB02137365.1, from coordinate 26,559,502 downwards.
CAACAGTGAACTAAAAACCACCCCTACCTATCCTAAAAACTCTAAAGCTACAAACAAAAACACTTACCAACCTTTCATAAGACAAAATAAAAAATTTCAACTAAATTCCACCTCTCAACCTACCCAACTAGTAGATACCCAAGTAGTCGTTATAAAGAAGAGTAATCCTTATATCTTTGGAGATCCAAAAAAGAAATTTACTCAACCTATCCAACACACTCCACAACATTATGACCTAGCTCTTAAAAAAATATATGATTACCTTACCTCCTATTCGACCCCTTGACCCTAGCAAGCCATTACCTATGAACTTTAGACATAATGCCTATTGTGCTTATCACCAACAAAACATGCATGATACAGAACATTGCAAGTGTCTTAAACATATTGTGCAAGACCTCATTGATTCCAATCATATCCAAATTGGAGGTGTGAATGAAAAAGGTAATAATTTTTTAGCTCCTCCCAACCAAAACTTGAAAATATTTACCAATCCCATTCAAAACCATAATATTTCATTTGTTAAGGTGAGTGACACTAAGTTTGATGTGATGAATGTTGACACAGATGATGAAAATATAAGAAATCATGAAGAAAGTCCTATGGATGATGATGAATAGAACCATATGGATACTAATGAGAATAGTCCTATTGATACAATGATATGAGTGATTGACATCAAGCCTCATCAACTAAAAAACCATTGACATTACTTTCTCTTCAAAAGAAACAATAAAACATGCACTTGATGGTCCTCTTTACATAGCTGAAAGAATCAATAACAGGACCACTTATGGGATTTTAATTGATCTCATCTATGGAGAGAATGTGATCACATAATAAATTTGATATGTGCAAGCACTCACTCAAGATAGATATGATAAACCAAAAGCGTGGATCAAAACTAAAGATGGTTTTTCTCATGCTATGATGGGCCTGATCATGCTCCCATTACAAGTAGGACCAAAGAAATTAAATGTATCATTATTTATCATATCTTATTCAGACCAATTTCATGTGAAGTTATGCTAGAAATGGCTTTGCTCCATGAAGTTGATCCCATTTGTTTTCCATAAATGCCTAAAGTTTCCATTCAACAATGAAATATTCACAGTAAACCATATTGGCTTTAGACCCCCATCTTCCTATGGAAATTTCTCCTTAGATTATTTTTGGCTAGAGCCCATGAAACCTATAAGGACCCCAGAAGACTTCTTTTTCCTATCCTACCAAAAATTCAAATCCGAATGCATAGCCAAACTATCCCTTGAAAACTTTCCTCCACCCATGATTGAACCTCCACCACCTAAAGAAAATAATGTTGACCCTAAAGCCCTTCCAACAAACCAAGACATATCCACGCACAATCCCTTACCTATTTCTTGCAAAATACCTAGAGAAAACCAAATAAGTCCTAGTCCACATCCTAAGAAAATTTATAAAGCAAAAGAGAAAGTGGTTGAAAATCCTTTCATGGTTTCTTCTATTCTTCCCTCACAAGAAGAAAAGGAACCTATGGTTGACAAACCCATTGCTACACAAATGCAACTTGAAAACCATAATAAAAGGAACCAAAATGCTAGAGAGTGTAGGCGTAGATGTCCTACTATTGCTCGAAATATGAGTGATGAGAACATTGAAAATAAAAATCCAAACTTGACAGAAGCAATAATTGATGATCCTCCACTCTTACCAGAACAAAAAAAATTGTCTCCAACACAAGGACCAAAACCTTCTATGGATATGATCATTCATCCTCATGTTGTGGTTAATGTGGATGATGATGAGGAAATAACAAAAATTGATGAGGAAGTGCATAATGAGTTGAATTTTTTATTTTCCTCATCCATGAGCTTAAACGATAACAACCATGGTGATCCTCGTAAACTGAGCGATTCACCATGTGTTAAACTTAGTGATTCTCCTAGTACATCACTTGATCTTGTCCCTCTCGCTAATGATCTGCATTCTACATATACTAAACAAGACTGGGATGTGGATGACCTACTAGATGGTTGACTCGCATGTTCTTTACTAGTCTTTTATCTTTTCTTTTTTTTTCTCTTTTTCTTTGTGTTTTCCTTTTCTCTTTTTCTTTTGATTGCATGTGCATAACACAATCCCTCATGATGTTCTATTTAATTTTTCTCTCTCTATGTGCATTCCTCTATTTGTACCTTCATTCTTCTAGATGTCGTATACTTTTATCTTTTTCTTTAATTTTAATTTTTGTCTTGTTTTTTGCCTTTGGGGATAATGCAAGGCATCAAGACACCCTATGTCTCTTCCATGTTGACCCAAAAGGTTTATCTTTGATTTCAATCTCTTTGTGTCATTCTTCCAATTCTACGTTTATTTGGGGAATGATGACAGTTTTGAGATCTCTGATATTATTGCAAAAAAGACATATAATGACCCCAAATCCATAGATATCGTATGTGTTTTTGGAGGGAAACCCTCTTTTCCTTTTTCATTTTTGGCTACTTTAAAGTAATTTCTCACAGCATGGTGTTAGCAATTTCTTTAAAGTGGGGGAATTATTTTGGCATAATTGCATTTCTTTTCCTTTTTATGTTACTTGATGTTATATTCTTTCTTTATGTGATTTGTTTTTCCTCTTGGTGGTGTCATTGGGTTTGACTTCCTCCAAGAGCATGATATTTCCTTGTCCTCTCTTGGAAAAATTAGATACAATGTTCCCCCAGGATGAGACCTTGCACTTGTCCTCTCTTAGAAACAAGATAAGACCTTTTGCACTTGTCCTCTCTTGGAAGGATTGGATATGATGTTCCCTAGGATGAAACCTTGTATTTATCCTCTCTCCAAGATGTTAAGCATGATTTCCCCTAATAATAAGACCTCAAATGAACTAAGCAAAATCCCTTTGAACATTCCTCTTTCTTGTTGAATTTTATTTTTGTCCTTATTAAATTCATGCATAAATGGCTTTTCTATGGACTTCTTGGGGCTCACCTAGTGTACACCTAGCTTCACCAGCTCTCGTGAGCATGCATTATCCTTTTCTTGCTTATTAAATTCACGGAGGCATGGCTTTGATATGGACTCCTTGGGGCTCTCCTAGTGAACAACTAGCTTCACTATCCCTTGTGAGTGTGCATTTTTACTTTTGTACCTTATTAAATTTATGGAGGTATGTCTTTGATATGGTCCCCTGGGGCTCACCTAGTGCACACCTAGGTTCACTAGCCCTTGTGACAATGCACTTTGTTTGCATAGTAGACAATGTGTTCCACTTGTAAAATTTCTTTTTGGAAAACAACCTAGACCCGGTCCACTACGTTGGATGGCCAATTGAAGCTTGATCCATTGCATTTTTTCCTTTCTCTTTTTCCTTTCTGCTTTCTTCAAATGATGGTGTATGTTTGTGATATGATTATGGCTTCATATATCATCCACAAGCGTGTTCTTTTGTGCCTGTGTTGGTTTTCCATAAGATCTTGACCCTGGGGAATTGGCCACCCTCTTGATTATTTTCATCCTATCCTACTAGCATTTGTACATTGGAACCCCTCTTGATTGTGTGGTTGGCTAATTTAGTGTTAGTTTGAAGCAAGTTCATCCTCTCACTAAAGTGGGGGATAAATGTAGTGTAGTAAAATGCATACCCTTTCATTTTCACACTTGTTTGGGCCCACCTTGCTTTATTTATGCTTCTTTATGGCTATGTTGGTCCTATTTTGTATTCACAAGCCCAACATTCTCCAATGCATAAATGATAATTTAATGATTCCATTGGAGTTTCCCTAATTTTTGGGTTGGAAGTAAAATTCCACCTAGGGAATCTTTGTCCCCCAAGGGTCTCAGGACCCTGATTTTGAGACATATTAATTGGTCTCCTTTTTGATGTTTATGCCCCAAGTCTTCAGTACATGGGACTAAGATGCCACCTAGGGAATCTTTGTCCCCCAAGGGTCTCAGGACCCTGATTTTGAGACATATTAATTGGTCCCCTATTAATTGGTCTCCTTTTTGATGTCTATGCCCGAATTTTTTAGTACATGGGACTAAGATGCCACCTAGGGCATCTTAGTCCTCCTTGAGCCTTTTTCAGGATTTAATTTCAAATTTTGGTTGAATTTAACCTCCTTTATTTAATGAATTCATATGTTAGCTTGGTGTGATGTAATTTCAGGATATTCAGCATAGTTAAGTATAAATACAAGGTTCCTCCTCTCATTTTTCATATCAAGTAATCAAGTAAGCTAACAAGAAATTTAAGCATCCAATTGTTTTGTGAGAGAATTCAAGAGCAATTCTTCAAGCATTTGGAGCCATCATCAAGATTCAAGCATGCTATCAAATAGCTTTACTGCATCATGTGTGTTGTTGTGCTAACTTTTTTGATGTAGGGATTTGATTCAAGAAAGCAATTCAAGTCCATATCGTTGCTTCAATATCCCTATCCATTGCAGCCATTAGACACAAGTTTGCAGACTTTACAAGGGTTTGGTGAGTTGTAGCATTGCATGTTGCTATTCACCTTTTCCTTCATTATTCTATTTCATTTCAAGGTTTAATTACCAAAAATGAGATTGACCAAGGAAAACCCCTATTCACTAACAAACAAATTTTTTTTCCCCTCTTGCATATTTGTGATTGTAGTTCTACATTGAAGTCTTGAAGATCGCTTGGAGTGAAAAGTTGTAAAAGTTGCAAAGTTCCATTAGGGTGATCCCACAAAGCTAGTTTACAATTTCTAGGAGATCCTGATTTTTGCTAAAATCACATATTTCTAGAAAATACAATGAATTAAGCCTTGAAAACTTCCATTTAAAGCATTCCAATTGAAGAGGGTTTGATCAAACTACCTTAGATCAAACCCCCTTGGATAGAACCCCGCTAGTTTTAAACCATACCTATAACAAAGTCTCCTTTACACCTATCAAAATACTGATAAAAAACCACTTTTGATTTACCTTTTGGGGGATCAAATGAATTTCGAACCATAGATTTTACGGGTATGAAATTTTATGTCTCTTTTGTTCAATTAGGGTCTTTCGCCTAATGGAAAGAGATAGATCCCAAACCAAAAATATAGGTGGTTCACTCAAACTAATGCAAGTATGATGAAAATATGACTAAATGCAATGAACTAGATGTAGCTAATTGATAAAATTGATTGATTAATGAATGGAAACTAAGGAAATGAAGAGTGTCTGAGAACACATTTTGTAATGTAAAAACACCTAGAAATGAATAGAAAAGGATAAAACTGAAAGTGTGCACTTGAGATATGGAAGAAGACTAGAAAAGACTTTTGGAATATTGTTGATTCTAAATTTTAGGCTTGGTGGGACTCATTCACCATTCTGGTTGAATTATTCCTAGTTTTAGAAAACTGAACAAGAGCCCATTTCAGACAAATGGGTGTCCAAAAATCTAGAAAACCAAAAACTAGCCTGGAAATATGACTCATTCGCCACCCATCATGAATGAGTCCACTTTTGAATTTTTGAATATTCAAAGGTGGTCCAAACAAGAGCCTTCAGTCTACACTTTCTACTTTTCCAGGTGTCTGGAAAACTGTCAAATTCAGACCTAAAAGTGACTTTTTGTGTGCATTTTGACATATCCAATGAAGAAATGAATTGAACAACTTTGTAATGTAATCTTCAATGATTTTTAAGCCTCCAAGATGTCTAAATCTATGAACACACAAGATAAGAAAGAGAAATGTTGGATGTTAAGGCATGGGGATTTGCCTTGGTCAAAGCCCTTTAAGGTAATTAAACCAAAATGATGAAAGATTGTAATGAAGCATGCAATAATGGAGTTATTACCTTACCATGATGTTTGATCTTGAATTTATGCATCAAAACATGAATAATTTTCCCTTAAATTTCTTTGGAACTTAACTTGATGACTTGCAGTGATGAAATCCTAACTTTCTTGGCGTGATGAGGAAGATAGATGATGAATGAATTGTGAAAATGAGTTAATGGATGTAAATTAGGGTTTAGAGACTTGATTTTATAGGAAATTCTCCTTATTTACTCATAAATTGGATCCCTAAGGTTGACATGTAAAAATAATAAACTTAAATTTTAGTTTTCTCGCTCAAATGTCAAAAATGGACCAAATGGGACTCATTCACCAACTTGGGTGAATCAATCCAACCTAGCAGGGACTCAATCGCCACAAGTGGAGAATTAGTCCCACTAGGGTCCATTTTCTAGCTAGGTTCTTAGGAGATAAGAAAATAAGGTTTATATGATATATGTCTCTTATTTCATAAAATACTACCTCACGATGCACAATATGGGGTAATAGGGGCCTATTAGTGATGATGTAAAGATCAATTAGGGATTAGGAAATATAATTCAATGTGAAAGTGTGATTAAATACATTTTACAACACTAAAATGAGGTCCACATAGCCTAGGTAGGAACAAGAACCAATGTGAATGTGTAAAACACATTACAACACTAGAATAAGAACTGTTGCTAAGGATTGGAACATAAGTCTAGAATTTTCTAGAACCATAATGAAGGCCAAGAAGGATAGAGAGGGTGTTTGCTAGTCTTTTCCGCCAAATGGTTGGATCAAGGCTAACTTTGATGGTGTAGTTAAAGGTAATCAACGGGCGGTGGGCTCTGGTGGAGTTATAAGGGATTCCTTTGGCAATTTCATTGGAGCGACAACCTCTCCTCTTGGTTCCCAAACAAACCATCTGGCGGAGGCTACTAGAGCTTTTCACATCATAAATTTAGCCCAAAGTCTTAACATTAAAAATATGTGGCTTGAAGGAGATTCCAAAAACATAATCGACTGCCTCTGTGGAAAGTCTCCCCCTCATGGACCATTAAATCATGGGTTGAGGATGCCATATTGATTTTGGCTAAATTTGATAAAGTTAAAATATCACATGCTTATAGAGAAGCCAATGCTTTTGTGGATTTTTTCGCTAACGAAGGAGTTAGGTGTAAAGATGTGTGCACCTAACTTAATATTAGTGATCTAAACTCTAATGTCTGCGCCTTACTAAATTATGATAAATCACATGGAAAAGTGATGTGTTATCCCTTTAATGAGGATAGGTTGGATCTTTCACATCACAATCATTAGAGTGCATGGGACCAAGCCCAGTGGCTTAATCTGCAAGAAAGCTCTGCATGCTTTGCGGGTTCTTAGATTTGGCAGGGCCAATTTTAGTAAAGCTTTCGATTGGGTCTACCCCACTGTGTCGGCTGAAATGGGAGGAGACATAAAGTGAATTGAGTCGGATAGCTATGATACACACATTAAAAATTCCAAGGCTTGGAATAAGGTTAAAAGCGGAGGGTTTCTTCCTTTCCTGGAGAAGCTCCATGGCTCTAACTAGGATGCTATGGACCTCTTTTTTAAAAATTGAAATAATGGAATCTTGACACTGTTTGGTAGGAATGTGGAGCTCAACAAAAATATAATCGCTGATGTTACGGGATTATCTACTAAAGGGAAGAAGTTCTTCAGGGATAGGGCTTTTTCTGATGAAGCTGTGATTAGATTTCCTAAAAAGGACAAAGAAAGGCTAAGTCTGGTTAAAATTGGAAACAAATACTTCGATGTAGACACCATAAAGGCCATTTGGAGAAAGGTTCTTGCGGGTCATCATGGAGTACATTACGGTGGACGGGCGCTTCACCAGAGTCTATGGCTACCACTTTTCTCTTCTCAACCACTTCCGCTACAAGGTTAGGGTCTCTCTCCCCTATTATCTTTTTTGTTCCTTGAAGAAAATCTTGGAGGATAATAAGAAAAACCCTAAAAGATTCCCCATCCTACACACTGGGTTAATAAGGTTGATTGTTGAACATTTCCAAAAAATGCCTGCCCCCACTATCCTAGAAACTACCCCTAATTCTGAGAGTGGCGACACTGAGCCCAGTGGCTCGGAGTATTTGCCTAACTCTAGTCCAGCTAGAAAAGTCCTTAGCTTGCATGCTATCCCTTCTGGGAACAAAAACTCTACACCCCTTTCTGGTAAAACTTGTGTTGAGCTTGAGCCTGATAGCCCCTCCCTTAAGAACAGTTCTATTGATAAGAAACCCCAGGCCAAAAGCCTTGTTTCCTACTCTGAAGAATCCTCTGAGTCGGAGGAGTCTAATGCCAACAAAACTGAGCTTTGTGCTGAACCTCTGCTAGATAAACATGCTAATGATGACTCCCCTATTATTCCTAACCCTAAGAAAACTTGTCCTAGTACTAGAAAAGAGCCCTCTCTGGATGTTCTAAACCTTGCCAAAACTAATTCTGAGTCCAACTTCAAACTCTTGGAATGGACTTTCATTGAAATTAATGAGTTGAAAATAAAAAAGTGGGCCCTTCAAAGCAAGATTGAAGAGTTGGGTGCTAAGATTGAAGAGATTGAAAAGAAAGATGTGGATCACAGTAACAGAAATATAGACTCCAAGGTTGAGAACATAAGGAATACCATCAAAACCATTGCTGAGAAAAACAACCGAATGGCAAGACACAATGCATTATCATTAACGCGATGACTGAAATGCTAGATAAAGCCCAACAGGGATCTCTGGTGGTGGATCTGGAGGAAACAAAGGACAAAAGCCAAGATACGGATTTAGGAATTTCCAAAAGAACCAGAGCCAATCTGAAGTGCAAGGTCCCCCCTACTTCAAAGATGATTCAAATGTTTAAAAAGGGATTCAATGATATGCAGAATCTGGAGGCAGAGATGGAGTCTGTCCTCAAGACTCTGAATTAATGACTAGGGTTTTTGGTGCTTCCTTTGATGTTCCTTTTGGTTTGACCTTTCTGGTCTATTTCATTTGGTTGATGCTGATCTTTTCTCGGGTAGCTGGTCTTTTTGTTTGGACTTTTGTGTCCTCTTTTCTGTTTTGTAAACATTGTGGTTTCGGGTCCCTGTAAAACCCGTTTTACCCCTTTTATCAAAACATTGAGTTTATTTTACAAGCCTTCTAGATTGATGTGAGGATTATTTAAATACATTTTATAATATTTAATTAAGGGAATATGGGTTCATTAAGTCTAGAAAAGTGTGAAATTATTTGACAACACCTTTACAAGATGTCATTAAATGCATTTGAAAGGGTCCAAGACCTAGTGTGGATGTGAAAAACACCTCGCAATGTGAAATCAAGGCCTCATTAAATCCAATTTATCGTCAATTATTCCCCAAATCAAGCAAGTTTCCTTTTTTCTATGGTACAAATTCATTTAAAATTTATCTTTTGTAAGTATGTAGTCCTTAATATAAGCTTCCCAAAAAGTATAATTTTAAATAAATTTAATTTTAGTATTATATTTATTGTTTATTTCTTGTGAATGTAGGAATTTCACTGAAAATCAAGCTCTCTATTCTGCACATATGGAAAAATAGAAGATTATAAAAAAATAAAAAAATATGAGTGCACCAGTATTGAAGTCCTTGATCCAACAAAAAAAATGAATTTCAATACATACAAAAAGTTATTTTATATAGTCCGCATATGTCTAAATTATAATTGGTTTGACCTTGAAACTTGATTAAGGAAAAATAATTCAATAAAACAAAATGAAACAAATTGGAAGCACTAGATATCATAGTTACAAATCTAAATTAAAAAAAAAAAAGAATTTTATCCTTCATGGAAAAAAGTTGTGTTTTACGGTGGGCATCATTGCTTAAAAATGGTGTTTACTAAAAAAGAAATGAAATCTTATTCCAAAATTTTTGAAGCAATTATATTTAGAATCTACAGACAAAATGTCACAAATCACTAGTTTGCATCATCTTCAAATTCCTCACGGTTTAGCCACTATATATTTAGGAGATGGAAAACTAAATGCAATCTTATTCCAATTTTTTTGAAGCAATTATATTTAGAATCTACAGAAAAAATATCACAAATCACTAGTTTGCATCATCTTCAAATTCCTCACGGTTTAGCCACTATAGGTGCCCGAAAGTGAGGATTTATTTAGAAAAAATATGTCCAATGTCCAGTTTGGCCAAAAATTGTAAACCAGTATTCTGGGATCACCCAAATACAAAGTTGTCATTTTCATGAAAAACTTTCCTACAAGTTGTGCTTAGACAATTTAGAACCTGAGATCATAAAGCAAGCAAGTGTAGACCTTGGAGCTCAAGACCACATTTAAATTTTTCAGAAATCTAGAATGGGACTAATACACCATCTTGGGCATCTTAGTCCCCCTAGGAATATTTTTCAGATATTTTCTGAGATCCTGTTTTGACATCCGAAGACTCCGCACTTGGCCCTCAAAAAACAATAGCTTGTCTAGTACGCCATCTTGGGTGTCTTTTTCCTCCCTTGTATATTTTGGCAGCTTATTTGCATTTCTAGAATCCTCACATCTCTAGACTTCCCAAGTACACATATCATATCTCCCTATTGCATAATTTCATAATTTGCATCTCTCATTTAGCTTGCATAATTAGGTTTTTTAGGCTGAATGCTCATTTTCTTTTCAAAGCATTTCCTTGGTGCTAAACCCTTAAGTTGAAAGAACCTCCTCCTAGGTTTTCCTTATTGTGAATTGACTCACCTTATGAGTTTAATAATCCAAGGGAGGAAAAGTGCAACTATATCATCTTTGTTTCAAGAGAGGACAAGTGCAAGGTCTCATCCCGGGGAACATTAAAATGTGTCAAAGAGAGGAAATTCCAAGAAAAAGAAAATCACACAAAGAAATATGAGGGTGATGATGTTCAACTTTAAAGTGGTTGTGAACATCAGTATTGTGAGCAATTTCTTTAAATTAGAACAGCGACAGGCTGTCCCACAGGAGCACAGGACTGACTGAGGCACACATGCCCATGAGGTTAAAAACATGTGGAGAGGCTGAGCATGAGGACATGAACCCACCACCAGTGGAGATGCAGGATCCAGTAGGCTGATGAATGAGAACAGAGATTATTTTGAGTCTCCATGAGGAGGGTGATCATGTGATCTTGGAGGAGTCTCGACAAGATACCCTCTTGATCAATGCTAGAAGGTGTTCTTGTGGTTTGCATAAAAAATACATCTTTCTTAGTATTAGATGTTATACTTACACAAGTTTCTCTAGATTGCGAGATTTTGTTCTCACTCTTATAGGAGGAAGGAAAATCTATTGGATGCAAATCATTAGTGTCTTGCAATATGAAATTGACATTAAGCAAAGGTGTATTTGTTGGTTGGATGGATTGTAAAGGAGAATAGTCAAGACCACTAGTGTCAATGAGTTTAGGATGGAAAAATGCTAAGGTTGATTTAGAAGTATGTTGTGTGAGATTGTTGATATTGAGTGAAGGTTTGGTGATCTCTATCAAAGGACAATAACTAATACCATGAGTGGTGTGTTGTGTGATAGGGTCCATAGGGTTGTAGATACCTTTTCATGAGCACCACATCCTTTTCCACTATATCCAAGTTGTTTCATTAGTTCATAACCATGTCCATAAATATTTTTCATTTCTTTTGGATCGAGTGGTTGTTCATTATTGTGTTCATCAAAGGTTGTTGTGTAGTTTGCATCTTTGTTTAAAGTGGTTGAGGTAGATGCTTTTGAAAGGTCATCCAAATTTTGTGGTCATTATAGTTGTTTCTTTTCCCTTACTTGAATCTTTGTGGATGATTTTTTACTCGCCCATGAAGTCATGTTCGAAATCCAAGGAACCCCAATCATCTTCTAATAGCATCATGACTTGTTCAATATGTTGTTTTTTTAATTTTTGTTGTGCGAGTTCCACTTGTGTAGTTGATGTTGATGTTTTTAAGGGAGTTGCTTTGGTTTTCTCAAGTTGTAAGACACTATCAAGTTCAAAATCAACATCAAGTGTATGGATTGTGTTGTTGTAGATGTATTTCATTTTGCGATGAAGAGTGGAAGGCACACCTTTCATTGCATGAATCCACCATCTGCTTAAGATAAGTTTACTTGAAAGTTCATAAGGCATAACATGGATTGGTGTATTCAAGATGCCCACTCCAACGGTAAGAGGTATAATGATCACCCCTAGCGGTTTATTTTCAACATTGTCAAATCCCTTAATAGAGAAAGAATTAGGTCGAATGGTTGATTGATCAATGCCAAGCCTATCCAAAAGGGTCACACTACACACATTAAGGGAAAAACCAATACCTACAAGAGTTCTCTTTATCCATTTTTGTTTGTATTGCACTATGATCATTAAAGGGTCATTTTGTTTTTGCACGTCCAAAGAGGGGGGTTCACTTTGGTGGAAAACAATGTCAGTGTTTAGTCCTTGAATCATGGTTGCTATATTAGTTGGTGGCACATTAGAAGGGACATGAACTTACAGTTGTAAGGCTATTTGGATCATGTTGTGATAGTGAGGGAAGGCTTGAATAAGGTCCCACAATGATATCTTAGCAGGAGTATTCTTAAGTTTCTCAACAAGATCATACTCCTTGTAACTTGGCAAGAAAGGGTTAGGTGTGATAGGATTAGGCAATGGTAATGGTGTTGGGGTTGGCTGTGGTGGGTGCAGATTGTTTCTAGTGTTATACGTATGAGCAATGGTATTATTAATTATTTGTTGTGAAGCATTATTCTAAGGGGGTAAATGATAAGTTTAGGTTTATTTTGAGTTTTTGTTTGTGTGAAGGTGGGTAGAGAATTATAGGGTTGTTAATATGTCCCATGAGGTATGTATGAGGTACATTGATCGAGAGGGATCTAATGGAAACTTGTGTATTCATAACCTCAATGGTCTTGGTTTGATCTATCTCTAATAAAGGGAAATCTAGAATCACCTTTTTATCATGAGATAAGGAAGACACATTACTATTGTTACCATTTTCTAACACCATGATATTCTCCCTAAGAGGAGAGTTTTTAGAACTATGAATCAAATCTTCTTGACATTCATGAATTGGTTCTTCTAAAATGACTTCATCACAAGTAGGGGAATGATCAATGGTTGAATTATTTTTCTCAATAAGGGTTACCTTAGGTGAAAGGGGACAAGCAATATTTTCATGACTCTCATTGGTTGTGTTTTCTAATATCAAAGCATCTTTCTTACAACTAGGGGAGATAATAGGAGAAGAAAAATTATGATTATCATGATCATTTATGACATCATTCCTTTTTTCCCTAATGTCATCCAAACTAGGAGATGCAAGGGAAGGATCATAAAGAGAGTTGTTATAGACCAACATATCCTCATCATTTATAATCTTATCTTCCTTGAAATCATTCTCACAAGCCAAAGGAGAAGGGAAGTTAAGTAAGGTGATGTTTAGGAATGCATCTATGATGTCATTCTCTTGTGCTAAAATATCTTCCCAAAGGAGATGAGGAGAAGGACAAGCAAGATCCTCATGATTCTAAACAATTGTATCTTCTTTTGACAAGATAACTTTCTTCCTAAAAGGAGAGATATTGGGAGAAGAACAATCATGATTTTCACGGGTATCTATGTTTCTATGATCTTCTATCACGTTATCCACACAAATAGGGGACATAAGAGAGGGTGTAAATTTAAGGTTAACATTGTCATTTTCACTCTCTTGCACTAAGAGACTTTCATAACTAGGGTTCATGCATTGAATGAATGACTAACATGCTTATTTACTAACTTGTTTTTTGGAAATTTGAAGAAGATGTAAACTAACATTTGGAAAAAGTAAACTATACAAACTTGAAATGCAATGTAAGAATGTAAAAGGAAATGCAATTTTCAGTTGTCAAGGAAGATAATTTTTTTATTACACAATGCAATGATCTGAAAATGAAATGTTGTGAATGAAAATTTGAAATGAAGCAATGCATGA